>JABASD010001551.1:0-38238 GCA_019776165.1 Pogonognathellus flavescens
AAAGCAACGGCCAACGATGGTAAGGTTCTTTTGGTATTACAATACTTGCATTATTCATGAGTTAATACTCCCAGATGACTTTCTCCAATGTTCGAAGAACTACATTATGGATTGTCTCGCCAGTCTAAAATTTTTATTTCAGATTCCAGACAACCTACTCTCACAAATAATACATTAGCATTGGCAATGGTACTCAAGTAAAACACACAACTGTTGTTCCTAGTTTAGTTTCAACGGGAATAGCATATATGTAGAATAAAAATCCGATGAGACACACACATCGCACACCTAGTCAAGTTGAAGAAAAATATTTTCAACATGAACATGACAAATAATAATCTCACGTAGAGTATTTGCTTTTTGTTACATAAGTCCAGGCTTTTGTAAGAAAGAAAATATACCTAGTCAGCGAAGAACTAAGATTGTCGAAGATGATATCATTTTTGATTTGATCCGATACAGTCAATTTTAATACTACGAGAACAACAAAGGAAAGCAAAATTATTTGTACTGTTCATCATAACATTATAATGAAATGGTAACAAATTTCGAATTGATGCAAGTATGAGTCATAATTTATTTAGTACATCGCTGTACCGTGAAAGTTGAACACATAGACATGACAATACATTCATTTATCTTTTGTTTTTTTTGTTGCATTTTTACAAATGCGTGCCTTCGAATTCATCTAAAAGCAGTTTCCTGAACACAGCGTATTATTTGTATTTGTTTCCACTTGAGATCCAGGCCAGGCGTGCGTAAGAATACTGTATACTATACGTATAAGTAATTCATTCAGAATACAGTGTGGGTGTCTATAAAAAGTGTAAAAGTGCATTAGCTTATCTTTTAGTTTCACCTGGCAGGACTGCCAACATTTTTGTCCCTGTCAATGTAAAGAATTAAAGATAAGTCTGTTGCATCGTGAACCTTTTTTGGCGAAGAAGCTTAATCTTGTTTCCTTCCAATACCCCACTAATACAATTGTTGCACAAAAACATCGCAGAATCATAACAATTGTATAGTTAAGTATTTCGTCGTTCTAAGGCTATTTCATTTACGCAGTACAAACAGAATTGTAATGGAGAATGGAGATGAACTAATCTTAATCCAATTTTCAGCTCTTCGGATTCATGTAAGCGGGAAGACGGCCCAAGCTCTGCAGGCAGCAGGAGGATTTCTATTAACGCCAAGAGGAGAGGTTAGATCTTTTTATAAACTTTTTCAGTTCATTCCTTTTTTCTATTTTGTTTCATCACAGACCAAGAAAAAAACATCCAATAAATAAATGGCATCACTGACAGTGACTAAGCATTGGATTGTTATAATCTTGAACAACATAGTTGTTGAAATGGTTTCACTCTGTCCCTGTGTCCGTCCGTGTGCATGCTAATTCAAGAACGGTTATTTGCTACAAGTACTATTGAGGTCCTGTTCAAGGTTAATTTCGCACATGATGTCAATTACTTTGCGACCCTTGACACGTCTACTTTAAGGACGGTTAGAGATAATGACGTTAAACGTGATACAAATATTCTAATGGTCCATTGGAAAACTAATTTCGAAAATGGTGTCAATTGGCTGATTTAGGTTTTAACGTGTGCGAATCAGAGTTTATATATTTTGCATTATTGTATTTGTCATTTACATGAATTATTCATACATGAATTTTTATCAGAATGATTTTTTCAGCCTTCAGGAGCTTTCCTGAAGCTAAATGGAATAATTTACTGCTTTGCAATTTCAGAGGAAATTTAGCTTAGGTACTAGCATGGTATGTAATAAAGACTTGACTGAAAAAAATGTGATAGTCAAATTTTAGCCATTTGTGTACCCAACCTGCAAACAAAGTAAATCCCGTGTCTAACTGTAACATTTTATGAAGCAATAGCAATGCAAAAAACGAAACAGGCTAATGCATATCTGCTGTAGTTGCATCTTAAATGTTAGTAACGAGATACAAGAAAAATTGAAAATGCGAAGAAGGGAACATTTTTTAAATTTCATGAAATTTTCTATAAGCTATTGAATAACACTTGTCTGGTACATATATAATGAAGGCAAATTACTGTGTATGCATACTGTTTAAGAAAGCGTTGAAAGGGTGAAAGCATCAATTAAAAGTACTGACAGTGAAAAACCTTGAAACCAAACGGGAGGAGGATGGATTTTAATGTAGGAGATTTTGAAGAGGAGATTAAATAGTGGGCGAATGGTGTTGTTTAGGTATTGCTGAAAGGGAAAGGGGCTACTAATACATTTTGGCTGGACGGATGTAATGATGATTCTCAGTGGAGACGAGCAAGGAAATTGCCCACAACCAGTTCGAAAGAGTCTATGGAGACCAGAGGGAGCATGAACACGAACAATTTCTCGCGTTCTCCATCCAATAACATAACCACTATCTCTGTAACACCTGCAGAAGGAATTTCGTTGTCGCAGTTGAACTAGACTGTGCTCGACTGGAAAGAAACAAACAAAAAATCTTTATTGCTCTTACTTGCATTGCATCATGGGGACACACATTCCTTATTCTATAAGTATTTCTTTGCCCCATATGTACGCAAAGTACTTTAACCAGAATGTTTTCGCTTTGAGTAAATGAATCTTTGTTTGTTTTGCACAGAGTGTATCGATTTCTCTCTTAGGTAATCAGTCTACCAGATTTAGGTAGATGCTCATCCACATTGACTTGTATAATATTGTTAAAATCTGTTTTCCTTGTAGCATTTACATTTTACATATAGGTTTGTCCTGTCTAGGTAACAAATGGAAAAGCACAGTAAAGTGCACCTAGCAGTTTACTTTTTGTGAGCTTTTATTTTATCAAGGTTTAAAAAAACTATTGGTGCATATTCATTCATATTGTATAACCAAGAAGAGCACTTGCAATTATAGATTATAGAAAACGTTTTTGAAATTTATAAATGTTGCATGTGTATTGTATTGTAGTTAGCCCTATTGCTAACGTTTAGAGCTATAGGTAGGTAAGACAAATAATTTATGTGGACAGTGGGCACACCACTTTGAAAGTGAATATTGAATTTTGATCAATATTTTCAAAGGTAGTAATAGTTATGCATGTATGATGTCTTGAAAAATAAAAAAATATATATTTGTTTAGGTAGTCGATAATAAAATATAGGTATAATTCTATTGTATGAGTAATATTCTATTACTATTACTCAAAATGTTTAAACTGGGTGTAATTACTCACACCATTTATTACTAGCGAACTTAAGCAGTCTTAACTTATATGAAAATATATTTTATCAGTCTTGAAACTGAAGCAGACAGTTTTTTATGTTTTAAGTTCTTTTCATAGTATACATAATGCCTAATTAGGAGATTGTCTTTTAATGCCCCAATTGCCAGTGGCACACAATTTTAGTTTATTCCTATCCTGTTATAAGAATAATAACGTATTTTAATATGATTGAGGTTAATCAAGTAGCTTCTGCTACTTAATAATAGCATTTGTAGAAACAATTAGGGTATTTGGGATCAACACTTGGCTGAGTCTGAAATACTTTCGAACCAATTGTTATAGTTGAAAACGCTTTTCGGAAACCATTCAATGTTTTCCTTGATTTCATTTGATATTACAATGTGATGTGCCATGTTGAATAGTAGTCGGAATTTGGAATATGTAATGTATTGAGTAGCGCATAATTAAAATTATGCTGATAGAATACCAAGTAAAATTTAATAGTCACATTATTGTTTTACAAAACCGTACATAAATATTTTATAAACAGAATGTTATATTTATGACATAGGTACATAATATATTATGGTTTGCCTATGACGAATTTATATTTTATGACTCACTCTAACCGTTTATATACATCATTTTGTTAGATATTTATGAAACTTACCCTATAGAGGGGAAATGCAGTAACAAGTGTAATACATGAAGTATTTAGAATTAGATGGTCATAACTATAAGTACATTTTGGATTACTACTAACAACTGCAAATAGCGTAATTCTACTATGTGTATTTATAATATTTAAGTGTCGGTATCTTATGATCGTGATGGATAAAGGCTTACTTAACGGTTCGTATTACCAATTTCGCAGTTTCGTGAGCTATTCGATTATTTCTCTGGAATGGAAAGTCCAACTGATAATTCCAATCCTACGCTGGAAGCTAAAGATATGTTCTATCATAAATAATGTACTCTTTAATTTTTTAAAGACTACAATTTTCAGTTCGACTTTCCATTCCAGAGAAATCATAGAATAGTTCATAAAACTGTAAAATTGGTAATACAAACCGTTAATTAGTAAAGTGATGGCTAATGAGGAAAGTATTATTGTATGGAGTAAAATGGATGTTCAATGTTTATGAATATTGGAATTGATGGAATTGATATTATAACATTTCACCTAGTGCGTATGTAAATTATAAAATTAAAGTACCTACCTAATAAAGGTCTGCAAATGGCCCATTCCCAAAAATTGTTGTACGTTATTTTTATGCCTACCACTTAATCACAAATCACAATACCTGAATGAATCAAATTACAAAATACGTAGACGGGTATGCATTTCTCCATAATTATAATTAATTTATTAAACATGCTTTAATACTAGTTGCAGAGTACATTGGCATTTCTTTCAGAAATGAAGCTGCTTTAATTCGTCTCAGCAAAAGTTTGCATTTCATTGATGAAATAATTTCACCAAATGAACGAAAGTGATGAAAATCAATGAAACAGAATTTTATGTAATATATATTTTATTTATTTATCATGTCCGACCAATATATAACAATATATAATTTTACCATTAAACTCTTAACGGAAATCAGACAGGTACTTTCAGTTACTGCAAATGAGTTACAATATATATTGTTAACATTCTCTATTGCTGACAAAATATTTCCTACTTTTATTTTTTATTTTTTATTTTTTATAGTAGATATGTCAGTGAAATTAAAGTGCGGAGGAAAGCACCACTAAGAATAAGAAACATAATGTGCACTCATCAACATGCACTTTTGCAAATTATTCGGGATAGATTTATTATACACTACGCCAATAATTCAATGGCGATACATGCTATAGTTATAAGACATCAAGGACACGATTGTTTATTGCTTTTGTTCCATTCTCATTCACTTCCAATATATCAATACAACGACGTTTTACATAAGATTAAATTATGAGACTTAATTTTCAAATTTTCATTGCACTGTTGAGCACCGAGAATTGACTTGATTTTATTGACTTTTTGAAACTCGCCTACACTTATTCTACAAGATATATTTACGACGATGATACATGTCTTGTGGTAAATGGTATTCACATTAGCATTTCCTTACAGCTATAAGTCTCGATACAAAACATTTTTGCAGTAGATACATATTATCAAATGATATAGTTATAGTAGGTACAATACTGTAAACACCAAATACCACGCAAAAATTATTCTTTATACATTTCGCTTCATCTGCTCTAATTTCCGTTTGGGTTGGACTGGAATCAATTAGACGAACGAAGTGTAGCGGAATTAGGAAATTTTAAAGCTATAGGCCCACGCTTCTGTGGAGTTTGTAATTTTACCTGTATAGGAAGACAAATTATGAGAATGCTTTACATCGACCTTGCATACAAATAACTTGATAAATGTCCTTAAAATATTTGAATTTAATGAAAATGCTGCATACTACTCATAATAGAACAGACCGACGTAGTGTGTTCCATTTAGAAACTTTTCATACGTTTGAAAAATGTCACTTATTCAAACAAGGCAATATCAAATAGCATAAAACGCAAGAAGGTACCATGCATAATACCTATGTTAAATGTTCAAAGCAGAAGTGCGAGGTATTCTGAATTCATATTTGATATTATATTAGAATGCAGCATAAAAGCAATAAAAGTAGCAGAGTGTAAAAAGTATAGAGGTATTGATGGAATAAACATAATAGCAGTTTGGAATATTTGAAGTCGCAACGCAGGCAAGAGAAAAGAAGTGGTTTATTGAAATAGATTAAAAGAAGACAATTCTCTGTTTCTCCCTTACTTGTCTCTGTAGAATTTTTAAATCGCTGCAAACAGTCTTTAAATCATTCCTTGTATCTTCCAGTAGAGAAGAAACCTTTTTGATCTCAAAAGCACTCGTTTCAGAATCGACAGTGTTGAGTGATGAAGTCCGCAGCCTTGGAAACCAATCTAATTTCCGATCCTGCAAATTATCAGAGCAGACGGAATCAGACATGAAACATCTAAAGGCATAAGAATAAAAATCTTTTCTGCAACACCCCCATATCACCCGAATGTTAAGGTTGCCCATGAGAGCCAGGCTAATAAATTTATTCTAGCGTCCAAACAATAAAGATTCTCAGGATTTCATTGATTTGATTTTACACCCACTGAAATTCTATTTCAAACCCGGCAAATGTCAATAACACCAAATCAATTTGTAATCAAATTTAGAATTGTTTGCCTGTCTTTGGATGAATATATTCAGTGAAATGTATCTTCTGATAAGCAAAACAAATAGTCACTATGCAAACTTTAATAAACTAGTTTATATAAAGCAAATGTGCTTTCATCGTATTCACAAAAGGATTTGGTTTAAATTCATCCCTGTCGCTATTCTCAACAAACAGATTAGTTACGTATGTATTTTCGTTGTTTCTAATACTAATAAAAAATTATTTTATCTACTTGAATCAAAGGAACATTTTTTTCATTTTTTTCAAATATGCTACTTACACAAATACTAGAAAAATAAATAAATTTGACTAAAGGACTGAAAAATATAATACACAAATTATAAATTCTTAAGCCTTTTGGAACAATTGAACTTGATACATTTTTCCTGATCACAGTTGAAATTGTAAATGAAGGTTACATAGTCTGATGTGCGGTGCTGGAAAGGATTAATAGACACCTACCTTTAGCGCGTTGCTCACATAACATTCGGATCCAGTGAATTCGGTAGGATCCTTCCGTTTCAACAAGACCATAAAGTACAGATAATTCCACATGTTGTGTTCTTTTTTGATGTGATGCTCAAACGTAACGGCTTTGTTGTCAAAGGCGGATCTATTGAGTCCTGAAACACCACAATAAGAAAATTATAATCAATTGAATGGGAAACGGCAAGACGTCTGCCCTTTGGCTTAATCACCTGTGTGCATCCTTCGAACGCTACACTAATAGTGTCACAGAAAGCAACGTAATAATAATACGACCTGACTTACAGCAGCCACAACTAATTTGGACTTTATATAGATGGAAAGACGTGCTGAAGGATGCACATAAAATTTGTAAAAAGGAAATGCTAGGCATGAAAATGTGCGACTTACCACATATGAAGCAAGTATTTCTTAATGTCTCCTCTTGATGTTGTTTCTCTGTTCTCAGGTCAGCAAAAGTGTCAATGATGACACCAAAAATGAGATTCAAGACGATAACAATGACGATGAAGTAGAAGAATAGGTCATACATTACACGGAAAAAGTACAAGGGTTCCTATGGAGCGATTCCCAGAAAGAAAATATAAAGAAATATCAAGGGTTTACAAGATGATATTTGATTCCATATTATTCCGTCATTGACGGATTCAGTGAAGAATTATACACACATAATAATATCATCATTGCGACACCACTGTCATCCCAACCAACTCAAGACCTCCCTAGCGAATCTCTAGTAGTTTCAACATAGGAAGAAGCCATCTATTCTAACAATGTGTCGGTTTGTCAGAATAATGTAATATGTCAGGTATTTCATCGCAAGACTTGTGCTGAACTGAAGCATAAGGTTTACGGGTGAAAACCTTTGGAAGGTGTAAAACGACGTAGAAAACTTTGCCAAATAATACGAGACGTTTCTCTGAAAGTGAGGAATTGGGTTCAGTCTGAGTCAGACTATGGGGTTACTAGATTTCCTGACTTGGGTTTCTGATTTCAGTATAAACTTTCTCTGAAGCTTTCATTCTTTCCCATAAACGTATGTTATGTACAGGGAAAATCAATACTTAAATCTCCAAAGATACAAAGCGTGTAGATTATATAGACACCGTCGCTACAACTTTTCTGATCTTTAGTGAAACCAAAATAATTGGGTTTGTGTATTTTTATTAGAAGATAGTCCTACTCGTAAAATACATAATCCTGGCACACATTAGTCCGATTTCGAAGGCAATAAACTATTTGCTCTTATATAACGTCAGGTCACGTACTTATTGCTGCAATGGATATATTCTATCAAGAGTCACAAAAATGAGCACAATACGAACATTATTTCAGGTAACGTGCTTTGGGTTTTATGCACTACTAGTGTTCCTAGTATTGCATAAAGTATTTAGAGTAGCTGTAAACATAATTTTATTTAACATTTGTCCTCAATTAAGCAACACTCCACCTCACAGTGAAACTGCGAACGGAAATTATGTGTAAACACATTTAGCACACTGTCAACTGTCAAGTAAATGAATGTTCATATTTAGAAAAAAAAGAGATTCCTATTACATAAAGTTCTATATTTATGTTCTGCTTGTATCAATTAGTATGTGTGTAATTATTGTTAACTGAAAGGACAAGTAAATTAATATTACTTACAGTTTGACTGGGTTTGCGAAGAACATCGCCAATGCCTCCACCGTTCCGCAAACCCTGATTTAGCGTTGTGACTATACACATCAGTAACGTCTCACAAACGCGCTCGGTGTCTGCGTCTTCATCCACGACACCCACTTCCGTAGAGGCTGAGACTATCAGTAACAAATGTTTTCATTGTAAATAAATATATAATTCAATTTACTACAAGTACAAACTTTAAATGCATTTTTTGACAATTATCGAAATGGTAATATTTTCTTTATACGACTTAATATAAAAAATAATTGGTCAATTAAATAAGGAAAATTACAAAAAGATGAGAATTGTACGATAAAATAATTAAAGTAATACTGTGACATGCAATAATGTAATTTTTATGTTTTACTAGCTTACCATTTTTAGCAGGGACAACTTCAACCTGAAAATCATCCCGGAAGAATAGAAATCCAATTATAGAGAAAACATAGACCAGAATTATTCCTAAAATGGCTGTGAGTATGATGGATCGTCCATTACGAGTCACAGAACGGATGACATTCATTAGCGTCTCTTCCCGATATGCAACATCAAATAGCTGAAATAATAATTATTAAACATTAATTAATATATAATATTAATTGGTTGTGAAAATAAAGTTTAATTTTAAACTGATTTTTACATAAATCAATATAAAGATATTGTAATTGTAAGGTTTTGGGTGATAGTGATAACAGATATTTTTACTTCAATTAAACAATTAACATATATTCTCTTCCAAGGTAAACTGCAGTAAAATAGATGCGTTCTATTCATGAGAAAAGATGCTTACATTACTGGTTGTTGTGAACAACAAAATTCATCCTTGTAAGTAGGATGAGAAAAGTTTGTCACATTAATATTTACACAACACAACGAATTAACGAATACGGGAAAGAAACGATCATGAGTGATAAAAACAAATATGAAGCCTAAATACAATTGGCGAGAGTGTGAGTAGAAATGAACATGAAGAAAGTATCATGATAATAACAGTACAGATGATACTCACCAGCACGGAGTAAAAAAGCGGCTGAAAAAGTCCACTGATGCAAAGAAGACCGTAGACAATGTGATATATAAACTCTCCGTCTAAAATTAACTCTCGTTTTGGTCTTAAGAACATTCCACTTTTGCACTGATGAGACACGATGTGGAGAAGTTTCAAGATGACCTGCAAAAATAAGATTAGCATAATGGATTTAGGGAATCAATAAGAAGGACAGGATACATAAAACTAGTGCAGAAAACACGACTGCCATAGTATCCGTTTCCACAGGAGTCTACTTACGTAGAAAATGTAGTGCTACAATTACGACAAGACAGAAAAAAGTTTTCACACTACAACGACAATAACAACTAAGGTTTTCTATTGGAGATCATTTATATCTGGCAGCACGTGTTACGGTAATTTCATTTCAGATTGTATATCCAATAATAATATTATAAAAATACAAAAGTCTCACCGTAATGCATCCCAGTATGTGTATCGTATATGTGGGTCCAGCGTATATGATTATTATAAGTATAATAAGAGATATATTCGCCTGCAGACCGGCTGCATCTGGTTTCCTTAACTGAATTTGGCCGCAGACGAGCAATAAGATTCCCATGATTAATCCCCAATGAGACTTATTTCCTGGATTGATAACAATTCATTGTCATTTAAGGTCACGAACATTACCAACAAAACTCTTTCAAAATCACTCCCTTTTTCACATGTTATATAATTAATCAAGTACCTTTGTTTGTAAGATCGCTTTCAAAAGGAAAGCCAAGAGCAACCACGATGTTTATCATTACAATCATGGTAAAAACCATTTTACCCAGAAATGACTCATACAAACTGCAGCTAAACAGCATTGGATTGTCTGAAACAAATATTTGCATTATGTCATTGTGCAACTGTAAAAGCAAACGTGATTGATTTGTGTGATTTGAGACTGAGTTATAAATACGAATAAGTGGGACAGTATTAACCTCGTAATTTCTTTTGCCATTCCATCTCATACGTAAGAGATTCTTGTTGTTCAAAAAAGTTTGTGACTTTTGACCCCTTTTCATCATCCTCCGTGCTCCTAAATACCTTCTCCTTTGTATCACTTGTTAGATACGCACACACAGATGGAATTGGAAAAACGACTCTCTCTAAATATTCTTTCTCCTCATCTTGCCTCACAATCTGTGTAACATGAGAGTAAACAAGAGAATAGTAGCATTAACTCCTTCTCCGACATAAAAGATTTCCAAAACTTCCATAGATCATATTTAAAAAAAACCTTTTCCACATTTTTCACCAACATGTACAATGATCATAAATCAACAAAATTCACTTTATATCGTTGTGTGAAGCTATAACACTTTACACTAGTTCTGTATCTATACTCACACAATGGTAAGCTCAACATACATGAAATAATTTTAAATGCTTATATAAATGTACATTTTTCGAGCATTGTAAAAATTTCAGCATATCTCTTTCTAACAACAATAAGAATATATTCATTATCTTAATTAGGGTCCGTTGTTATAAATTTTTAATTGATGGTTCTATTATTGAATTAAATTTTTAGAATTATAAGGATTATATCTGTAGAAATGTATTGTGCTTCTCAAATAATATTATATCATTCATTGTACAAATAATAAAGATTTTATTTTAACCCACCTCAATTTGAGCTGTTCGATCACTGTAATATTTGACTGCATCGGCATACATACTTCGTTTGTTTACCGCTCGGTCCAATTCTGACTGCACAGCTTTGTCATGTTGGGCAAGTTGATGGCATAGAATATACAGAGCATGGCCAACCTTACAAAATTTATTTATACTTTAGCATGCATAATTATGTGTGTTAAACCACACAATACAGAAACTGTTAACATCACTGAAGATTCTCATCTTACTTGTTTAGCAGCTACGGCCTTTCCTCTCATAAGCCAGACGTAACCATCTCGGTCGGAACTATGAGCTTTGCCAATCATTTCGATCTACATTCACACAATATTTATGTTAGCTCGATTTTGTTTGAGTTAAAAATAAAAGCAAACAAAAATGTATAACTTGTTTGTTTTTACCATATTTCTTATATTCATTTTACTGATTTTTTCGAATTTTTCTATTCCATTTTTGCTTTCCATTAGAGACAAGACAAGTTTACTAGCATGGTTTTTGAGATCCATGACTAAATCCATTCTCCTTTTGCTAAGAGGGGTGATGTCATGAGCTACAAAAGTTGTCACAATATCAATAGCATTTGATTCATGTGAAATCAGTGCGATTTGATTCTCCAAGCAGGGTCCTTGACAAAATTCAGTAAGCGTTCGTAAAGTCTGGTTTATCAATCGAATATTATGTTCATCTACAAGCAGACCGATCAGACCAGGACTCCCAGTGTTGGAATCAAATATACAGTCAAGAAAAACCAGGGTTTGAGACACCAAATCATAAGGAGATTTATTTCCTTGTTGCTGCCGTAGGTATCTCTAGACAAGTTTTCCACAAAAACACATCATCAAACATTTGGACACTAATGGCATTTTCATTGCCTTAATTATTTATCTCATTAAGGATAGCAGCCCAATTAATAATTATGAACTGCATTAATATACTGTAGGGATCATTTTTAAATATATATACACGAAAATGTAATTCTGTAGAATTTATAAATTAAAAAAACACTGAATAATAATTAGCAGAAATATTGGCATTGCCCATCGCAAAATGCAATAATTGCAAAATTTTAGTACATCGAACAATATTGAAAGAATGTCTACGTTCATATAAACGCCTAACGTAAAACTACACCTAAGTAAAACGTAAATGCAGTAGAACAGAGTTAATAAGGTGCAGCTCTTCAGAAAAGATAAAGATATGGAATATATTAGCGAATTCTCAAGTACCTGCATCTCAAGATTATGATTCTCGCACAAAAGCTGTAAAAAGCGGAGAGAACTCTCCAATAGTTTCTCTCTTGGATGTTTGAGACTTGAAATGGCGTATCCATCTTTTCGTAAAACTGTTGTAGCCACACCAGTCCATTCATTCTCTTCGTCATCAATATAACCATAATTTTCGTTGTAGTTGGTAAGACCGTTGTCTATAAAATATAGTTTTTATTTAATCCAGTGATAAAAAATGAAGTGTGAAATCGTAAACTTTTACAACCTTTTTTACCTTTCATTCTTTTAAGCTTTTCAAACGAGTGTAAAACATCTTCCGTAGCACTTAGCATATTTTCTGACATTCGTTTTGAGACACGCAAAATCTTATACTCATCTACATTACATCAAAGAATAGAAGCTATATAGTTATATATATATCGTCATATTAGAAAAATCGGTTAAATTTAACATAAACTTCTTATTGACAACAAGCGATATAATTTTATCATTGAAATCCTTACCATTACAAACTTTTCCTTTAGATAACGTACTGTGGGACAAATGCGCCTTGGATTCTCCTCGTGCTATGTCACTGATTTTTGTTTTAGCCACTGAGCGAAAATCTGCTCCAACTTCTCGTAAAATATCATATAAAACCTGCAACACACATAATTTAAGACGTCTTCATTATTAATACTAACATAATTAGTTTTAAGTATATTATAATTCATTGAAAAAAAGAAAATTCTGCCCTAAATCGTTAATCGTATTATGAATAGACAAGTAGCTATTAAAAATGCTTTTTTCGTTGCTCATGTTGACTGATAAATAAAGCTTACTTTCATGAAATTCTGACTCTTTGCATGGGCTGAAAGATGTTTATAAAAGCTTCTCTGAAGTTCAACTGTTTCTCCACTTAGAAGTGAAATGCCTAGATTAATGCTTTGTTGAAGGACTTCGGATGGAGTTTTGTCCTTGTCTTTGTCTAATTTTGTTAGTAGAGCAACAACAAGTCGTGATGCTCCAAGTTGATCCAAGACATCATGAGGCTCCTGACGAAGTTTATCTTGCCCTAAATAATGTTGCGAAACAGATTTACAAAAATTAGAAGGTTAAACTTTGTACTTGCATCGTAAACGGATTAATACTTTGTTAAATAATAGAATCGCCATTACTAGTAATACTAGTAATGTCGATTACTACTAATATACTCCAAATATCTTATTAAATACAGCAATAAATATTGTATTCTAATCAATATACTTCACAAAAATTCTCGGTTATCTTTAAATGGAGTTCACGCTATTAAGAAGGCAGAAAAACTTTTTAAATATGCTTAAGAATTTATATAGCATACAAATTCGTTTTTAACTACCTTAATTGTATTGTGTATGTAATCTACAGAATGACTTACATGTGCTGCTGTTGGTCTTTTTCTTTTCATTGCTTAAATACTTTCCAAGAAGAGTTTCATGGATTTGGCGTCCCTATTATAATCATTATTTTATTTTATTATGCACAAGAAGTAATTATTAATTTTTATTAATTTAATTAATTCAAATGCAATTTACATTAATTTAATACCAGATTTATTAATTTAATGCAATAATAATATTTCTTATGACAATACTAATGAAGCTATAATGTTACCTTTGGTGTTTTTACTTTTCTTCTGTGCAACATATCCTGCAAAACATTGAGGATCTGCACACACAATTCGCTTTCACCCTCTTCAGCCAATTTTTCAGCGTGTGATATAAACCTATAATGCAAATTCATCAAAATATTTAGATTCATTCATTTAAATACTACTTTTTATTTTCAAAATATATCCTTTAAAATTAAAAAAGTAGTGTCAAAATTGAAGCTTTTTACTTTGCTATGAGTTTTCCATCGTGGCAAAGAGAGAACGCTATACTGGACTCATGAAAAAGTCTTTCTGCTTGGCATACCACCTCGGTTAGAGCAGTAGTTTCGCCACAAATCATGTCATCAATGGATGGTTTAAGTCTTTTCATTAGGGATTGAATTTCCGATGTGATTTCTTTTGACTCCGAGTTTGTCTGCAGAACGTAGGTTACTTTTATACTTTTATCTCATAATGAATAATATTTATGTATGTAACATAAAGAATCTTACTTGGTAAAAACTAGGATGCAAATTCTCTACATTATCTCGATTTCTACTCATATCCATCATAGAAATCCATTTAGCTCGTCGACTGACTTCGGAAGCGAATAGCTTAGAACTTCGATCAATCTCTTTGGTTAAATAAGACGGCATGTGTATCCTTTGGTCAGTTGCTGAGCCGGTAACAGAAGACAAATTATTATAACGCGAATTTATTAGTTCCAATAATTATTAAATGAACTACTCTCACTTAGATAACAATAGAACAGGAAAATGGCTAAATATCGAAGTCCAACTGTGTAAATGTAAAATATGGAACTTTTTGACGAAAATCATACAACTTTGATTTACTACTATTAAATATACTTGTTCTCGGAATTTCAGCAATGAATAGCTTTGGGAAAATAATTAAATAAACGCTTCTCTTATTCGCAATTCGGGTTTTATAATATCAAAAGAAACACAATATTTTAAATAAAATTAGACGGGATTAACTCAAATTTTTAAAGCATGTTTCCAAATGATGTGATGATGATGTAAAGAAAACCACATTGAGTATTCGATTTACCTGCTTTGAACATTATATTGAGGCATTTTTGGGCTGCATAGAGTTTGTTTGGGTGAATCCATTTTGTATGAGTCAGTCTATAAATGGCTTTGATCAAGTGTATGAATAAATCCTTGTGTCCCTATTTGGTATTCACAGAAAATCATGTATTAAAAGACATATTGCATGTGAATATTAAAAGAAACGTTATTTCCGAAACGATTAAAAGAAACGTTTGTAAACAAAGTGGTATTTACCATTATGCAACCCGGAGCGTACGTCAGAATTCTCTCAAAGAATATTGTAACGACAGATATAATGCCATCCGTGACGTAGCCCTGAGTTTTGTAATCAGCTTCTGCTTCATCCAGCGGAGCATTTGCGATGTTTACAATTTCGGGGAGAAAGTGTTTTTCTAGAATAGACCACATCCGGTTAGAACTGTAAACACTCCTCACATCCACTTCAGTCACAAGAAAGGCATGCAGTAGAAACCATACGTAGGCTTCTTTCACCTTCAAGTCAAGAAATGATCACAATATTATTAGTTTATACGTCTATCTATATCTAGAGTCGGCAGTTTCATTTGGCATAACTTGATTCTTTCATTATTTTTTCTGTTTATGCAACGGAAATTATGTATTTATAAAAAAACGAACACGTGGGATTACTCCACTATCCACTTACGTCTATGGAATATTCAAAGCTATTGAGCACAGTTATGATTCGATCAAGAGGTAATAGAGTTTGGCACATGGATTCAGTGTACACATTTTTTCCGATCGTGCAGTAAGTCAGTAATTTGACAAGTTCGATGTGAAAACTGTAAGGATAAAGATTATTTCATTTCGTGTGTATTTATAATTATTAAATATGTGCAAGTATTTTTTTATTCTAATATACCTAAACTTCTGCACTTCACTAGGAAAATAGTGCAGCACTGAAGAATCTCGGCTTTTATCCATGTCAAATCCAAGATAGCTGACTAATTCTTCATGAAATATGGCCAACTAAATTAAATAAGTAACATATGTAACACAGTATACAAGATTATGTTTAGAAATGAACATTATGTTTAGAAATGGAAATGCTATTGGATTATAAAGTATAGACAATCGCAATGTACTTGGTAGACGACAGTTTCTTGATTTCTTTTCACAATCCCCTGCTTTGGACAAACGATAGATTGTAATGCCATGAGGTATTGAGAAGGAGGGTCATGGGTTTCTGACTGAGGTTTAAAAATTCTTTGGACAAGATGTTCAATCATTGTGTCATTGACTTTGGCACATAGACGAACATTATCTTCATACACAGCTTGGATCGCAGGTGCTTCTCCTACCCATGCCTGTAAACAAAATACAACGCATGAAAAACATATTCATGGTGAACCTAAATGGTATATTGTCTAATCAGTGTAAATTGAAGTGAGAAAGAAGACGGGAGAGTTGACTTGAAAAGGATTTTATGTACCTTCTTCTTGATCAGATCTTGTATATATCCTTCCAAAGTTGATTGGTTGTCTTCATTACCCATACAGTAGGCTTGAAAGAATTGACTAATTTCCAGCATAAGTTTTACATGAGATTCATCCTTTGTATCCCGAAGTAATATAAATACATCGATGATCACTTCAAGTACTTTATTCTCTCTTAGTAAGTGCTGATTTTGCCGGTTGTTTGTAACAGTCCCGTCAGAGCACAAGTTTATACATAAACGTCTCATTTTCTGTAAAGCCTGCAAAAATGTTTATTTTAAAACATGCAACATCAACCGTGGTTAGTTTGAAGTAAGCAAATAAATTTACCTCTGAAATGGATGGCATGTAATTTAGAAGCGGGTATTTTAGTGAAGGTGATCGAGCCATGTGGTTCGGAGACGAAATGTTGTGTTCTTCACGAATCTGAGAAGTATTTGGAGAGGCTTCATCAAGAGGAAAAAATTCTACCGCGTCTTCGTCTATGCTTCTGTACTGCAAGGTCAAAATACAAAATAACTTATCCACGTAAATGTCAATCAAATTTATATTAAAAATTCTAAAATACCTGCGGTTTCGCTTCTTTATGGGATTTTTTCCATTCGTTTTTTCTACGATTGTTTGCCTTCACTTTCTCTCCTATTTCCTGCAGTTGCTGTTTAATGGCTTTTAACATTTGATCGTCATCTTTCCACATCAAAATTTGAATCTGCACCAAAGAACCAATCATTATACCACTTGTTTTTATCGCACATGGGCAACTTCAAATAATTGTATCACTGACTTTTTCTAAGTTTTGGAACAGACTTTTTCTTTGATTAAACATTCCAGTCAGTAGTTGAATAGCACTTTTACTCAGAGCGTAATTGGTATCTGTCACATTATACAAAAGCAAACAAAGGAGGTTGGTATCCTCTTCCCTGAAAAACAATAATAGGAAGTAAAATTTCAACATTTTCCCACATAAGCAAGTCAATTCTAAAAGTCAGAGTAATTACCAAACATCAATAGCGTCATCAAAATATTTGGTGAACGTTTCCAGGCTCATTTCACCAATTTCTTTTTCTTCTTCATGATATTTTTTAAAAGATGACAACAAATTGGTTAATCTGTAATCCAGAACCACCTCAAAAATGTGCTATGAAACAAACAAATCGATTACGCTACTTTGTAATATTTTTCTAGACATGACATAATAATAAATCGTTAATTAGACATTTTGCATGCAAAACTTACCTCGTATATTTCCAAAATGTTAACTTTCATGTCTAGTAAAACAGCATCATTATCCTCCGGACGCTCTTTACTCGAAATCTTAATAATTGATTGATGATTACCGACTTTTTTTATAACACCATTTTGTTCTGTTAGAAAAACAAAAATATTAACTCAAATATTGCAATAGTTTTTAATAAATTGATATAAAATATGAACAAACTTGAGGATTGAGGTTGAATGGCGTATTTGGACAAGGATGCCAAAATTGTTAAAAGAGTTTGTCTTAAACAATTTAGCGAAGCTATTCCGTAAAATCCAAAACGAGCAAATTCTTTGGCAAGTTTCAGAATCTAAATAAAAATAATATTAAATGATAATCTTCTTGGCTTAATTTAAAAGCATACCTTAGAGAAAGTATTGTGCAATAGGTTATAGAATATAAGTAAAACTGTAAAGTTACCTCCACTGACAATTTGTTATGCAAAACATTATGAAAACTAGCGTCCTTTGCAACGTTTTGCAAATATTTGTCAATAAACTCCATTGTGGGACGAAATTTTTTTACTTGTTCCTCCTTAGCGTTTCGTTTAGAGTTGTAAGAATCATATCTAAAATTTCATTTGCAATTGTAGTTTGTCAAACTTGTATACTTTGTGGTATACCTCCAGCTAAATAAGTACAATATATTGCATGTTTACATAATAGAGAATACTGACTGTTCGAAAGTCGTTCTAGGTGCTTCCCACCATCGACGGGATAATGTTACTTTCTTTTCCTCTTTCTGTGGCTCTACATCTACATGAAGATTTCTAGCTAGACGGCAACATGATATTCTTAACACGAATGGCAAGGATTCAGCCGAAATACATCTGAAAAATTAAATTGTAACATTATATTTAAACGGTTATAAATTCATGTGATGTAAAATGTTTATTGCATTTGTATTTTGTATCAGATTTTGTTCACTCCCGACAAACCTATATAAAATATCCATTGATATACGCATTTGTGAGGTTAGCTGAGTAATTGCCCGACTTTGTCTGCCCAGGCACATATTCGAAAACAGATCCAATTGATGGCAATAATAGGTTAGAATAGCCGCATCTTCACCAAATCCCAGGCTTGCTTTCATGGCCAACACAGCAATTGATCTCACCTGCAAAATAAAAGTTTCAAATTAGTGTGATGAGGATAAAACTTTGCTTACTAAATGTTGCTGAAACCAACTTACTTTATTATTTTCTCTGTAAAGTGTAACTTCACTTTTCATACCGTGTCCATCTTGAGAACCACGAAAACTTTCTGGTGTGGAGCGTCTACATTATATAAAATTAATTGTTCACTGATCGTAAAATGAGCGTGGCAGTTGTTACGCGTCTTATTTTGAGTTTTCACAAGGAAAAGTCTATTTGTTTTACTTTGATTTATTGCTCTTACCTTGCTTCAAGAAGTGCAGAAAGATTTTCATGGTCTAACAAAGCATCACAAATAATTTCCTGTGTACTGGGAATACCTAACTTGTTTGAGACGCAAAGGTCTGAGAGATGATCTAAGAATCGATAATCCCACTTGTTGATATTTCTCTTGAGTAAGCCAACAAATGTTTTTACTTCAGTAGCTTTAATATGCTTTTCTAATAGCATTCGGTTGTTATGAACTAATGCGGTTATTGTTTCTTCTGCATGAATATCATATCCAATTTGTTTTTGCATAAACCCAAATCTTACAGCGATATATTCCTACAAAAATTCAATAAAGCATAAAATATAGGCGCATGTGGCAACAAGTACCAACATGTATTACAAAAATTCATCATAAAAGTTACCTGATTTTTTCTGTACTGCTCCTGACTAAGACATAGTACACGGTAACACAGTCTAAATGTATATTTCCATTCGGTCTTAATTGTCCCATCTTCCTCTTTAAAATTTGGTAAAAGACTGGAACAAGTCGCATCCATTGGTGCCTTATCATAGTAAAATTTCTATATAGTTTTGTTCTAAAAATGATTATATTGCTAATGTAAAAAATGACTGAGGCAATAACTCACCTTTAATATCTCAAAAACGTACTTGAGAAGTTGCTGCTCACGAAGAAGCTTTTGTCTGTCTCTTGAAAATTTTTCAGCATGGAACTCCAAAGGATCCACATTCGTATTATTAGAATCGGATATAGGTAAGAAAAATATGACTTCCTTCAAAACATTGCACACATGTCTACAATTAAATGTCATTAATTATAGAGATTGTATACCTAATAGAAAAATTATTTTTGTTTTTGGAAATAATGCTCATTCTTGTGTACCGGCGATCGTGGTTATTGACTATTCCATTTTTTAATTTCATACAAAAGGCTTTCAGTACTTCGCAAACATCATTCACTAAATCTAAGTCTCGTACTTCAACCGGTGAAACTGGAACAACTTGAAAAGCTTCTTGATCACGCCGCTGAGTCTCACACGTCAACTACGAAATACAGATGTAAAATTAAGTTCAATTATTATGCGCAAGATAGATTTTCATATTTGAATTAAACTTTTGCTTACTTTGGACATCACTTGTGGATCCGTTTTGGTATCAATGAATATTTTTGTTGCCCGAACCCATGTACCTGTTGACAAATGTCGCAGTCGAATGTACGAAGACTCTGGAACTCGGGAATCCTCCAATTCTGCCGAAGTTGGACAAAATTCAAAAACGGTTGCGTGTTCAACGTGAGACTTAATTTGTTCGCTCGGTGACTCTTCTCCAATTTCAAAAGCTAATGAAAAAAGAGTGTAAAACATGCTTTTAGAATTACTTTTAAAGCACATTAAATTCATTTGATGATAAGTACAAACAACATACATTCATTATTTTCTGCATCTACACAGTGATTACAGGCAATATAACGGCCAGTTGCCATATGCTTTAGTCTATAACACGAACGCCAGGTGCCAGCACCAGAACGACATGGTTCGTGTTGAAGCACCTAGTAATTTTCAAAAAGTTAATTAAGAAATATTATTTGTGAGACAAAGTCCAAAGGTAACAGTAAGCTGAGAAATTCATAAATTGCTAACTTCAACTTCCCAGAGAGCTTTACTAGAAGTAGCCGAAGTCGCAGATGCCCGTTGTGTAGTGCGCAAAAATACGTAGTGGGATCCGTCATAGGCATCTAAAGTGAGAAACTTTTCTTCTTCAACGTGAAAAAGTCGGACTACATCTCCTCCTTTAAGAATCCCAGGAACATTTTCGGTGTAAGTCAAAAACAATACCAATCTCCAAGGCATTTTGTTGGATGAAGATGATAAATTCACCTAAAATGATTGAGTGTTAATGCTTTTACCATTTCACTCAACGTTCCGTTGTACGATTAATGACTAGGATAATAAATATTCGCAAATACCTCATGAGATTCAGGATTGTCGTGGAGAACTTCATGTGATGCATGTAAGCACTGAGCGTTATTGCCTGCCGAGGTAAAAATAACTTCATCGCCAGCAACAACAGGATCCCCTATAATGATTTGTTTTGCGAATTAATATTTAGCTCCAAAAATACAAATAATAAAATTTTGGTACACAATTAAATTTTTAGCAAACCTAAGGCTCTATGTTTAAAAGAAGGAGCGATTTGAAACCAAGAGTCTTCATTTCCATGTCGATCTAAATATACCCGCATTGCCAATTTATCCGACTTGGCTGGAATTCTTCTATTCACCGTCAAATACTTGTTCGATTTCATATGAAGTAACTGAATGAAGAATGATTCAAATATTTATTTCATTCATTCATGTTTCCATTAGATGTTACTAATGAAATATCATAATCACTTATTTCGTAGTTTGCGTATGTTTTATTACCTGTACATTAATACCATAGCATAGAGGTAGACCAAACTTTTTACTGGTATCGTTTATATTTTGGGCTTTTTCCAATTCAGCTGCATGCTAAAAAATAAATATTTAACAGATATGTTAAATGACATATTGGAATTTGGAACGAGTGCATATAATTGATCAAAGCAGATTGCTAACATGAAGACTTTTCATAAGAATCTCTTCATCTTGAGTACGATATGTTGTGTTGGTTCTTGAGGCATGCCAATACTGTTGTTGAGCCGAGTATCGCATAGCCGGACATAGCTTGAAAAGGCAATCTAGAAAAAATATTTTGTTATTCACATTTTTCCACAGGCAACATTTATAGCTTTCCACTATAACAATGAACGGACTGCATGTATAAATCTTTTGCGGAGAATACGTTCCGTCTTTTTATATGTATATTGTGTACATTCCTATACACCATACGTATGTCAAAGCACTGCACTATATAATGTGCATGAAAGAATAACTACTTGTATGATATTAGGACAGTAAATACTTCACTCGCTAGAGTAATGACAACAAAGTGCATCTATCTTATCGTTTGTATTTATTTACATTTTTGAGTCCAAATGTAGTTTCATATACATTTACGAATGCATGAATGAAGTGAACCGACTTTTCTTAATGTAATAAACCTACCTACACTACGCTTTTACAATTGAATCGTAATCTTACTCGAACTGTCGTCATACCGATAATATTGACGTTACTACAAACACACCAGCAACAGTTCCTGTTATCCTGTTCTGTGCAAATATGATTCATTCGGCTACTCTGTCCACTTTCTTTCGGCAAACATTATTAAACTAGGACAGTCGACAGTTAAATAGGTAGGTCAGTTAATTGCCTGTCATTTGTTGTAGGTAATTAAATTTAAATGTAGTAAAACCATTATTACCTGTCCTCTTCCAGGTCGTCTTGCAAAGTTGTCATTAATCAATGCAGACAAAGATTACAGATTCAGCTTGGAATGGAAAACTAATTGACAGTTTGACTGTAAGTACTACTACTACTACGAATACAACAACGTAGTATTTGTAGACAGTCTCACTCTCACTTAATATTAGTTAGTTACTTGACTATTCTTATCTGACAACTGGAGCTAGAACTATTTTTAAAATAATAATACTCTTCAGTAGGCATCTTCATTGTCCTAAATGAAGATCATACCAGCAACAAAAAATATTTCGCACATAACACAGTTATGCACAAAGCTATCACATTATTGCGCACCTTCACAAGATAGTGTGCATATTCTATGTAACGAGTAACGATGCACAGCAACTGTAACCATGATTTCTCAATATACCCCAGCCCAGCATCGTTGCTTTTATTTGCTGAATTAGCAATTCGTTGTTCTTCCCAAATGTTACATATATGATAATATCATCTACCAGTTTATAAATCCATTAAAATATTTGAAACAATAAAAGGAAATAAAAGATCAGAACTCATATTGAGCATCTTTTCTAAGTATTGAATATCATGCAAGTTCTACAGTTCTACAACCTTTCTAAATATAGCATGGGTTCTGTGCATGAATCTACATCAAATCAAACCTGTGTACGAGTCTGACTGAATTCTACCTTGAATAGTGGCATGTCAATTCTAGTACTAATTACTGATTCGTATTGTGTACATTTCGTGAAATTCAGATCATAGCATTATTACTATTAAAGCTAATTATAAGTAAATTTTATAACAAACCAACCTCTAAACTTTTTCGGAGGCTTCTGGATGTTTTCTTTTGCGGGACACACTACGCAACGATCATCTACAGACCTATATATTACATCAATTAATAAAATTCATATAAGTTATTATAACACACCAAACACAAGATAAACAAAATAGGTTTTGTTAAGCCAGCATAAGACAATTAAAACGTATACTGACGTAAAATTTTGACAGTACACGTCATCCGCATTAATATATTCAATTGTGGAAATATTTTATGGGCAACTGTGTAGGTATCTATATTAGATAGTCATTCAGAAATACAGAACAACTACTACTGTGATTGTTTTCTGAATATATTTCCCATTCACATCACGTTACGCAAGAAGAAACATAAGGTGATTTCATTCCATATTAAGAATTGAACTGAGAATATTTCCTTTCATGGTTGCAATTCAATTACATGGAATTGACTGAATGACAGATACATATAGGTACTATAATTATATTCTGTAAACCTGCTCGTTTGATATAAACTTCAAGATATAAGGTATGTACCTGCAAATCTGCAAAATAGTGATAGTTAAATTAATAAGTGAGAGAGAGAGAGAGGGGATTCAGTCAAATATTTTTATATCTTATAAATAAACGAACAACACTGAAGCGTCATCGTCTATAATTGTTTCCAACATAAGAACTCTACTTATAGTACTGTACATAGTCCTTGATTTGCAGATTGAAATTGAGCCTCGATAAAAAAGTTACTATGCAATAAATATCCTTATTTAATACATGTGTAGTATAATATTACGCTCGGATATTATACACCTGGATAGAATTATAATATACAGTGAGACAATGTTTAATGGAAAAAATCCCGGAAAATACAGATTCTTTTATTTCGTGTAAATATGTACATATAGTATTTATAGATTTAGCAGAGAAATGAAAGAATTGAACATGGAATTATATTTTTCTTTTCTATAAATATTTATAATATTGTCTACAATACGTGACATATAAATAGTTTCGCTACTGTTTGTTTAATGCACTGTAATGTAAAGAATGAAAATGCTACTCACCCCAAGGTACTTAAGAATCCTTTTGGGTCACCTTCTCCCAAAATACTCACAACGTCCCCAAAATGTAAAATCTCTACACTTGTTCCTGCTTCCATTCTGATTACAGTCGAGATACATTCATTTCCAACAAATTACAACGTATCTTCTTCGGTCCGTTTGGCGTGTCACACTAGAAGACTTGTATTTTTACGTAGTACAATACTACTACTACAAGCTTGTTGGAGCATAATATTTTATTGTCACCAAGTGCATAGTAAATAAAACATGTTCTCTGAGATCGGCAAAAATTTAGTGCAGATTCATATTTACATGAGTATCAACGTAAATATCACATGAGCCGAATAATAAATGTTTGTATATGTATTGTACTGTATACGTGTTCGTTCGTTCGGTATTGTGGTAAATATTAAATATGCTATATTTGTATTATACGGTACTTTTCCTATTATCAGTTCTCAGAACAATTACTATATAATAATATGTGCATAATATTATTACCTATATTATATATCACAACAGATACAATATAGAATGGACCACTTTGAAGATAACAGGAAAATAAAAAACAAAACTTAACTTCTAAGCGGTAGTATTTGTGCAAATGGCATTTACCACCAAGAGCTCACCGTATTTTTACCAGATCAAGGTTTAACTATTTTTTTCAGTGGTTCGCGAAAGCGAAAAATATTTTTCTAAATATTTTTACATGACTTAAAGTTGATAATATTCAACTACGTCGCCTTTAGACACACACCAAGGACTTGCGGGTCTACTTGTCACGTCTGTTTAACTAAATCCGTGTAAGAAATCTTCATTCAATGTGCAAAAATACACGATAGGATCAGGAATTGAATTTAAGGAATCTACAGGTTATTTTAAACACTACGAAGTTACATACACAATACACTTATCTTCAGCAGATTCAGCACAGGTGAGGTATATAAGAGACTTGCTAGCTACACTCAATACTCAGAGACCTCCAATCACTACAGGTATATCATATCAACTACACAGATTGATAGAACAGGTAGAAGAAGCTCGCGTACAAGAAACACTTACAAATAATAAATGGAAGAGTACAGAGTAGACTCTTCTCTCTGCGAATGCATGTAAAGGTAAAACCACATATACAATAACATCATATCGTAATAATGTAAAATGTAATCTACTATTCATACTCGTACAATAATGTAATACACATTCACACTACCATGACTATGCCATGTAATGTATACACACAGAAATTTCCTCCCACCCCAGCCAGCAGCAGCAACAGCCTTTTCAACCTTGTATTATTTAGCTCAGATTCACGAGGATTTTCAGTAGAGACGTATCATTTCAACTTCAACAGTTTCCCTTCTTCCCCTTTGCAGCCGCACAGTCAGCAACTATCTTCAATAATATACTTCTTGCTAAAGCACAATTCAATATAAACTAACAGCAGTTTAGCTTCTGGGCTCCTCGTTAATCCTTACACTGGCTAAATAATATAATATGCATATTATGTTCACTTCACTAAACGTGAACAACAGTCGTACTCAATCATATTGCTGTTTTGCAGATTAACTACAGACATGAATATTTATATTATAACTGCTTATTGCTACTGCACTAACACAAACTGCACTCACTGGCTATAAAATATCACTTAACATTACCAACTACAGTCAAATGCTTGATTAACACTTACACAGGATATAATACTTTAATTATATTATACTCGGTATGAAAATAATATGCAATAGGAATGCTTCGTTCAATTTCCATGTGGACATTACATTTTCATGGATATGAGAGATAGGAATTTGCTTACATTGCTGTTATTACAATTTACAGTCACATGAAACAGCATTGGTGTGCAAAAAACAGTCTCAGAGTGTGGTATTAGATTACAGTTTATAATTGAGAATAAGCATAGACTATGACCGTTCAATTTACTGGTAAATATTTGTGCAAATCAATACTTAATTATATAATTACATTGTATAATGTTTGTTTATTAGGAATGTTGTTTTTTATTGTTACATAAGTACGATTTTATGTGACCGTTGGCTTATTAGTCGTCATATCGTAAAAATTATACATTTTATTTGAGAGATTGTAATCTCATATTAATAGGTATCCAGTACAAATATGCACTTTGGCTCCAATAGCACCACTTATTGCTTCTTAACGTTTCTAATGTTCTACTCTAAAAAACTGAATAAATAAATTAATTCATTGCATGTTGTTACAAAAATGAAAAGCTACAATATGTAGTAACGATATTAAATTTAAAAATAAATAGAATCCTTCACATTGAATATCTAATGGTCTTTGAGCTAGATGGAAAATCGTAGTTTAGTTTTTCTAACCCTTTCATGGAATGTTTACTTTTTATAACACTGATTGTTTTGTAAATACAGAGTATTTTAACTATTTTTATTACTCCCACATTTAATTTACAATTTTTCAATTACGAAAGCTGCTACATTTGAGTATAAAATGAATTAACATGAACAAAGTGAGCACAATGGAAAACAACTCACAACTATCTGAATCAATTCACACATGAAATTCACATTCATTAATACGGTTGATCAACAGGTACAGAGTAAATTAATAGAATTTCTACTTTGTCACTGTATGAACGAACAAACACAAGACATAAATAATATGTCCATTACAACAAATCATAGAAATAATCCAGCCCTTGCCCTAACTCCCAAATTGCTAAACCACATCCAAGTCGATCAGCTAGTTCCAATCTCCGCTGAATAGAGAGCAACGTAGGATAAAATACTGTGTGCTTTCCATCCTTATCCCTATAAAAATAAATTGTTAAATTAGGTTTGTGTAAAATGAAAAATATCAAATCAATAAACACAATAAAGTTTTACTGACTTCATTTCAAAGAAATGTTCTTCCACGTCCTCACTCCATTGAATTTTCTTTGTGTTCCCAAGTAATTCCAAGTACTCTTTTGCCACAACAGGTCGACCTCCTGTCGGCGTATAAGAATAGCCATAAAAGTTTAATCCCATAAGAAACTTTGATCTCTCAATTTTGTTTGGAGCTAACGTCTCCACACACTTTTTGATCCATTTAACTGGACTATTGGCACCTACATGAAAAAGAATTCAAATATCAATCTCATGCACAATTTATAATTTTTCAAAAGTAACACGAAGATGTGATACTACTACGGTGTGTTGTGTAATACCAATTGACTGAAAAAGTTACTACTATTTATAGTATGTAAATGCAATCCTCAGTGAAAATTAAATGCCAAAAATTTTACCTGGTCGCTCTGGACTTGAGTAATCGTAAGTCATGATTGAAAAGTAATCAACGTATTGGTAGATATGCTTCATATCATCATGATCAATCATTCCTGGTTTGCCGACGTTAGTTACAGGTGGTGGAATAACCAAGATGAATGTTAAATCCGCTTTAGTTAAAGCCTCTCCAAGAAGTTTTACCAACATCCGTAAAGCTTTTCTTGCTTGACCACCCAACTGACTCCATACTTCCAACACAACACCATCAAATTTGTAGGCCTACAGAATGAAAACCAATGTTTGATATTACAATACATAAGTAAGCATCAGACGCCAATAATCGTACAATCATAGTTCTAGTTGTAACACTTCCTGAAACTAACAAACAATTTCTGGTTGACATAGCTTTTTTGCATCACATATAAAATACTAAAATAATCTTAAACTTTTACCTTAGCTGATGTAACAATTGTCTTAGTCAACTCTTTTGGCTCTGAACCGGTGGTAAAGAGGGAATAGTAATCATCACTAGACCATCCATCGAAAAGGATTCTGGGTACAACTGTAGACGGTCAAGACATTGTATAAGTACTTAAGGGTGCAGTCGTATATTAAATACAATTACTAATTAGCGATAATAAATTAATAAATATGAAATGTATTTCATACTTTTTACTTGCGACTTTTTCCCACGTTTTCGTACTTCCCTAATCCATTCGTGATCCACATCATGAGTACCAGTAACATAAAATGTTCCAGCAGGTTTTCTCTTGATTTGAAGCCAAACTGGTGACACCATAGTGAATTTGTTAGCAAAAGTTTTGGCAACGTCGTAGCCATGATTATTCCACTGTTAAAATAATAAAATAATTGAATTCGAATAGTAAAATCAGTAAGATAGATGATTATGATATCAACATGTACATGAATATCTAATAAGCCATACTTGGAAGTTGCCAAACTATCATATTCAACAAATCTATTCACATTGTTTTTTTATCAATGACAATGTAGAAATAAGAAAATAAAAAAATTAGAGCTGATTAACGATTCGCTCGAATAAGCTTATCGATCCGAGCCATTAACGAGCCCAGCGATTAACGAGCCGAGCCGTTAATGAGCCGAGCGCTTATCGATCCGAGCCGTTAATGAGCCGAGCGGCTAACGAGCCGCTCGATAAGGGCTCGTTAACAGAAAGAAGTGCACTATGGTGCTAAGCTCGTTAACGGCTCGGATCGATAATAGTATTCGTGCCATTCTAAATAGCCATTTCAAGAATTTTATTTGATCATGTCAATCAAATTGAATTGAATTGAATCTAATGTTTAAACTTTTTTTTTAAACTAATTAGTGTAATAGCATTGAACTTACTGGAGTTACATAACCCAACACAGGGCCAGTAAAATTTCTATCCGCTGTTTTCTTACAATACGATCCGCTTTCTTCGATGATGGAAGCAGGAGTGGGGTACTTCACTACCAGTCCCCTTTTAACAACATTCTCAGCAACTGGGCCTTGTTTCTAAAAATAATTGTTTTATTATATTATAAAGTATAATTAAAAGTTAACAAATAATCGATTATGGGATCCATAAAAACACCGATTTTATGGGCGTATTTGGAGCATGTTGTAAGCAAACGTTAGTGATAGCAGGATCTCATAGCGAATGAAGATGGACAGGTAATTCCAATGAAACCGCAAATAAAGCTATGCACAGTGTAGCATCAAATTAAATAACCTCGAATAAAGCATTAACTTTATTTATTTACTTGTCCTCTACCGGTACCAGTCAGTTATTAGGAATCCCCACAGTGATAGAAATCATGTTCTATCGCCTTACTATATGTATAAAATTACAATTTCGAAATTTATTAGTTTTAAATCTTAACTCTACCTGAATTTCTTCAGCATTTTTGGTTGCTTTGGCTTCTTTGTCTCCCGGTGTCAATGTGGCCGTCACTAGATGAAGAATCAAGAAAACTCCTATGCAGTTATAAAAAACTACACGAATATAATGATTCATATTCTGATCTATTAGATATTGAAACTGATTGGTGGTAAATACACTCCACGACGAGAGCTTCGTTGTACCTGCAACAATAACAACATAAAACAATCAATCAAAATTAGGATAAACATTTTTCTTACATAATTTCAAATTTTATAGCAAACAGGCAATTGCAAAACGAAAGATATTATTTTTTGTTGATTATTTATTAACTATAACTTATGACATGATACGAATGTACGAAAATGCAGCTTTCATGAATCAATAATCATGCTGACAAATAAATGGAATAATGTGAAAATCTGGTGAAAATTAGGTTTAGTTTAGCTATATATTATTTCTTTCTACAAGAATTGAATTTCAAATTATGAACAATCACCAATAAAAACTCAAAATAAACTATTTGTAATATCTTCCCAAAATGTCCCGTTTATAGAATACCAGTTCAATCCGTGATTTAATACGTACCCAACAAGTCAATTAGAAATCAATCGGTTGAGAAAATTCAATGTTGTAACAGTTGTACGGACAGAAATGTGGAAGCTGAAAGAGATGTCTACGGTCACGGATGATTTTTATCTGGAAATTGGAGTGCCGACTGCCGATTGACTGTCTGGTGGAAGCAACACTTGTTGTAAGTTGTTTTGTATTCGTCTGTTGTGATTTGTCATTTGTGTGATGTGATTTTGTGATTTTCTTGTGACGCCAAAAATAGCCGACCCGACCCAAATACACCCGATTCCATATTTTAGCCGACATCACCCGAAAACAGAATCGCCAAGAACCACCAGTAGCCCACAATTTCATCAACACCCTCAATTTAGGATAGCGACACGGCGAAACCGCCGCACCCCACCCGACATATATGTTAAATGTATGCAAATGCTTAATAAAAATACACTAAAATAACCACTGGGGCACTATACGTGCCACTGTATTACTATAAGAGCCGCTATGACATTATAAGAGCCACTGTGACATTATACGATCCACTGTGACATTACAAGAGCCAGGGGGAAAACAATATCTATTATAAATAAAACTGTCACTGTCATATGTATAAATATGATAGCCGGAACGACTCAGTACTAATGTAATGGAAGGTTGAAACACAAATTATTTAACGTTACATATATTAATATTTTTATGAGTTCGAATTAAGTACTCATTTTTTGGATATAAATGGTTATTTAAAATTAAGACGAATCATTTTATAGCAGACAGTGCTACATCCTTTGAGAGAGATTTAGGCATTATAATAGCCACTGTGACATTATAAGAGCCACTGCGACAATATAAGAGCCATTGGACATTATAGGAGCCACTGTGGCATTATAAAAGCCACTATGACATTATAAGAGCCAATGTGACACTTTAAAGAGATCCACTAAAAATATCCACTAGACGAAAGGCTTATTTGAGTCACGTCACATATGGGCTTATCTGTTTTGCGGTTTTCGGATGGTGTCGGCTAAAATCAGGATTCGGATGAATTTGGGTCGGGCCGGCTATTCTCTTGACACCGTTGTGCACACAGCTAGACAGGTAGAATTGAAGAAGAGATGAAGATCAGCAGAGAGAACTGACTTTTGTCAGATCGAGGTTTGACTTTTAGGCACCGCGAAAACTAAATCCCGGAAGGTGGCTGTGAAATCAAGTATTTGCAGAAGTGGCTACTGGCGGAAGGTTTTTCTTTGCACAAAGCAATACAGCATTTTGATTTTCACAGTATTACTTTACCCACACATTCAGCCAGCGATGCTGTTGTTGGTTGCAGAGTTGCAGTAGCAGAAGCAGACAGTAGCAGTTTTCTCTCTTCTCAGTTTTACTCTTTTGCCGTGTCCGTGTCTGCGTGTCTCCCTTCAATCATCAAAATATTCTTTTTATTAACAAATTAATCTTTAATTACCCAATCAGCATAAATTAATTAAACCATCATGTTTAAGTTCTGGGACCTTTACCTCTGTATCTTTTCAACTTTCTATTTGATTTCATTTTGGGTTATTTGAATTGAAAAAATATTCGGCAGTAGCAGACAGCAGCAGTTTTCTCTCTTCTCAGTTTCACTCTTTTCTTGTGTCTCCAGTCACCAGTCTCCCTTCGGTCATCAATATTCTTTTTATTAACAAATTATTTTTAATTACCCAATCAGCATAAATTAATTTAACCATCATGTTTAAGTTCTGGGACCTTTACCTCTGTATCTTTTCAACCTTCTATTTGATTTCATTTTGGGTTATTTGAATTGATCAAATATTCGGCAGTAGCAGACAGCAGCAGTTTTCTCTCTTATCAGTTTCACTCTTTTCTTGTGTCACCAGTCTCCCTTCGGTCATCAATATTCTTTTTATTAACAAATTAATTTTTAATTACCCAATGAGCTTTAATTAATCAAATCATCATGTATAAGTTCTGGGACATTTACCTCATCATCTTTTCAACCTTCTATTTGATTTCATTCTGGGTTATTTGAATTGGTCAAATATTCGGCAAAGCAACACTACGACTCTACCACCATGAAAGAATTGGAAGTGCTCTACAAACGACAAACGTCACCCATTGTCGGAACAATCTACATGAGAGTCTTCGATGATTTCGTTTCAAGCACACCATGCATGACTGAATCAGGTATCACACTTGGATCAAGGATGAGACTCAATCAGTTTCAGAATTTCTCGGCATTTCCGAGATACCATCAAGTCAACAGTTATTCGGCTAAAATTATCAGAAAGCCAGGAGAGTCAGTGAATCAGATCTACAAGAAAAAAGTCTTTGATGGGTCCGTGCTGTCATTGGAGGGTGAATATGTCGAAGAGGACGATTCTCATACAGAGCCTTGCTCTGAAAGTAACAGCGACAATAAAGAAGAAGATTCGGAATCCGAAATAGTATTAGGAAATTCTGATGAACCATTCGAGTTAGATGATCCGCGAGGAATTGTTATTGATGGCTGGGAAGCTCTAGCAGGATTTCGTAATCTCATTAAGGTACCTAATATATTTAACCTGTACTTTTTAAGTTTGATTTTGTATTTGTTTTACACTACATTTGTTAATAGTGTTTCATTTTATTTGCATTTTATTGTTTATTGCAGTATGAAATTGACGAGCACATTGTGTACGTGTGGGAAAAACTTCGACGGGCCATTTGTCCATTTTTGGTAATTTGCATTAGTATAATATGTGTGTGTTACTTATCATAATTTGCTGTGATAATCTTATTTTTTATTAATGTTTGGTACAGATTCAGGCTTCAGTTGAATTGCTGTCGTTCATTATGTTGCTAACGGCTTTACCCAAAGGTTTTACCCATTATGCCTTGACCGAAATTGCGATTGCTTGGCCTTTGCGAATGATATATGTGCTCCTCGTATGTTCAATGTTTTCATCGGTGGCAAGTTTAAGTTTGGTGTTCAGCGTTTGCTCAGGGTTATTTGGGAAAAGATGGGCTTTTGTATGTTTGATTGCTTCCTCCTGATTACTTTGTTAATTTTATATCCTTTCATTAATTTTAGGGTTATTCAAATTAATGGTAACATGTGTACTCTTTATATTATGTCAGGTATGTGGAATATCGTTCGTCTCAGTCCTCGTGCACATATATGGTTGTGTCTATATGATCGGATCTGTTATTCACATTATGAACCGAATAGAACTTCTTATGAAAGATGAAATGTTTAAAGGATTCAACTCGTCGATGTGGGCAGCAACACAACAATTTGTATGAAAGTTTTCGTTTTTTTATTTCAATTATTGATTTAGACTGTTAATAAAACCATGACTGTTTCAATGAATTAATAGAATATAAAAACAATAAATGATAACCAGCTACATATTTCTTATATTTTTACAGCTGGGTTGTTGTGGAATGACAAACTATCTCTCCTGGAACGCGATTAAAAATTACACCGAACAAGTTCCAATTTACCCTCAAAGCTGTTGTGACACCGACCGTTGGCATTGTGATAAACCGCCAATAGCAAGAAATGTGTTTCAAACTGGGTGCTTGGAAATGGAAATACGGATGTTTACCGGTGTTGGCTACGCAATTTTCTGGTTGTTCACCGTAGGTGTGTTCTACAGTGTAAGTGATCATTTCAGTTCATACTTACCAAACCAAGTACGTATTAGTTCGAAATTCAAAAATGTATTCTTAAACATAGGGTTTCGTCACTTATCTGACTTTCAAGTTCCATACACGTTCCAGGTAAGTATTCATTGAAAGGTATTTCCATTCAAGTAAGTCAGTTTGATTTTGATTATGAATACGTTTTGTTCGTTCTTTAGTTTCCTGAAGGGCCATAGAGATGGCTTCATTTCATTCACGGAGGGAAAACCTGCGCCAAAATTTCCGAGACGGCATTCAGAGCCAACCTATTACTATCCGCCGGAGAAACTGAGAGAAGTTCTGGTCTCACACAGGTATCAATAATTTATTAGGATTTGTCAGCTAGCTGTAGTTGTAGTTGTAGTGTAGACAATAAGAAGATTATTTTTTAACGGATCAACTTTCTGTTTTTAGTTGCAACTGAATCATTTACATTGGGATCTCAAACATCAAGTATTACTGTACCAAAATTATTATAAATCATAAGGCACCATTATTATTTAATTAGGAGGTTAAATGCTATAAAATTTGTTTGTAATTGTTATGTTAATTTGTTTGTGGTGTTTGTATTGTGTTTTGTACTTTGTAGTATCATTAATAAATAACTTATTGGCTTAATTTGGGATTGGATATTATGTTTTCATTATTGGTATACTGGTATTTAGTTTTACTTGTATTGTGCATAACGGTTAACCCTATTATCTTCGATAAGGGACGTCGCCAGAACTAATTAACTGTCTTTGCTGCTTTACTACACTTCTTATATTCTTATCATTTATCCATTTTGCGAAGAAAGTAACGTACTTAACTTTTCTCAAAACATTGTCATTATTGCCAATGTGGCATCCAGTTGCATCACTTTATTTTCCACTGCAATTTTTGAGCTGTAATATTTAAAGTTGACTTATTCATTCTAAATTAAGTACCGTAAGATACTTTATGCGAATAGACTGTGTGTCCGTCTGTCTGTACTCTGTACGCACAACAACTAAAGAAAAGAACGGTTTGATATTTGGCTTGAAATATGCTAGACTTAATCTAGTTGTTCATCAGAAGGCTTAGTTCGAAGATGGGGTCAATCTATGAACTCCTTCCTGACCTTTGACCTTTTAGACTGACGACTGTTTCAATACAGCATGCATATCGCACGGCGTTTTAAATGCTGCTAAGCTAATTATACTTAGGTTTGAAAGAGAAGGCCGCCAACTTTTGAATTGGGAGACAGACAGTGAGACAGTGTTTGAATATTTAAAAAAAAGAGAATTCGTATTTTTAAATATTATTTAACCAGATTAGTTATACTGCTACTAACACAGTGTTAGAATTGAGTCACAGTTAATGTTATCGTGTCGAAGTTTACAATACCCTTACGATACTTTATTCCACCGTTGCAAATGTTATATTATTAGTAATTACAATTTAGACACTATCCCCCCAGATATCTGTAGGGTCAGGGTCAGACAATAGATACCTCACCTAGTTCATTTGTTTGATTTGAAATGTATTTTACACAGTGAGGCGGCGGGTGGAGATTTATGATTAATACTAATGACAAACTCAATCATCCCACAGAATTTAATTATAATCGAAAGACATTAATATTTTATTTTAGACTGAAATTGACCAAACAAAGACTTAGGTATAGTAGGCAATTTCTGCGTGGAAAGTGTCTTAAAATCGCATAGTATTTTTTAACCAGTAATTTTTTTACTCAATGCAAACATAAAAATGTGTAGATATGATCTTAAAAATCTCATCTTTAGAGTGATTTAATAAAAAATTTCACTCTAACTGATTCAGACGACATTTTGCCTTCAAAATGTGGGAGAACTTTTGTCTGGCCCTGTATGTTACAAAAATATTTAATTTACACCTACAACTAAGTTTCTAGAACCAGCAGGAAGCACATCTGACATGATATATAGTAATTTTAGTAATTTATATATTAATTCACAGTATATTATATTTAATCGTTTAAAATGTTCTTGGAAATGACTATTTGCATAACTTCATTTGTTCCTTCTAAAATCTGATGGACACGAACATCCCGCAAGTATTGCTGAATAGGGTAGTCTTTAAGATAGCCGTATCCTCCATGCATTTGTAAAGCTTGATTCACAATCTATATTTGACAAAAGAAAAGCAAAATTATTCTACATGAAAAGTCCAATTATGAATCATTGTATTAAAAAACTTTTGAAAAAGTCAGTATTTAACTTCGATTTTATATGGGCACTAAATTATTCTAGGTATTTAAATTCAAGGGGTTTGAAGCATACACAGACCATGTATTGTTAACATGTCAGAGAAAATCACATTAAACATTCAGGCACCCTACACCCTATGAGAAAACTAGGTAATCTTCGGGTCACGTTGACTTTAGTACGTTGTCGCTTTTAGTTAATTATACTTGTTAGTATCTGAAATGCGAACTAATTTTGATTAACAATTTTGCAAAGAATTAATCGTATCTAAACGCATCCTTCAAAGTTTCAAACAATCACTACTACAAGACAAAATTGTCACTATTATTTTCAGTTTTGATATCATTGTACGTTTGTTATACTTACGTCATAACAAGTATCTGTGCCAAATAATTTTGCCATGCTGCATAAAGAAACGACATCGGGATGATTCATGTCTAAAGCAATTGCAGCGTTCCGAATTATTAAACGGGATGCCACAAGATTTGTAACCATTTTGGCCAACTTGAATTGGTTGTGCTATAATTGCAATAATTCATGACAATTAATCTTTCTCCGAGCAAATTCTGGAAGACATATTCAAAAGTATGTTAAAATACCTGGAATTTGGAGAGCGTTTGTCCAAATTGTTTTCTAACTTGGAGGTAGTCTCGAGCAGCCAAAACACTGGCATGTGCAGCACCAAGTGAACAAGACGCTATAATATCATTGAAAGTAAGAACGTGAATTATTGCAATGTTCAAATGCGTGCCATGTAATATAGAAAATACAACTGGTTGTTGCTTTTAACAAACTTGCCAATATTGAGCCTTCCTCCATTAAGACCTTTCATTGCAATACTGAAACCTTGGCCTTCGTTGCCAATTAGATTTTCCACTGGAACTTTGCAGTCTTCAAAAATGACTGCTCTGGTAGGCTGAGAGTTCCAGCCCATCTTTTTTTCTTTCTTTCCGAAATTCAAACCTGAAAAAATTTGTCTCATCAGTTAAATGGACATCTATAAATACTATGAAACGTGTTACGCCAATTTCAATTCTCTGTAACATTAATAACCTGGTGTTCCCTTTTCAACAACAATGCAAGAAATTCCTTTCGGGCCAATTCCACCGGTTCGGCACATAATCACATATACATCTGATTCCCCAGCACCGCTAATGAAAGCCTTGATTTTATATAAACAATTAAGTTGAAACAATTAAATCTGCAGTGCTATTTGTACAGTAACTCTTAAAGTTGCAGTAACATATTTTTAAGCGTTTAAAACATCATAGCAGAAATAATTACTTTTGAGCCATTTAAAAGGTAGTAATCTCCAAGCTTTTTAGCAGTAGTGGATAAAGAAGCTGCATCGGAACCACTACCTGGTTCTGTCAAACAGTATGATGCAAATTTGTCCATAGAGGCAAGACTTGGTATCCATTTAGATCTCTGGTCATGATTTCCAAATGTGTCGATCATCCAAGTGCACATACTGAAAGGTATATATTATCATTATTCATCTAACATGCCATACTTTTTGTGAAGATACAATTGTTATAAAACTTAAGCTTTTTTACTTGTGAATGCTGATATAGGCGGTTGTTGAAACACAGCCCTGCGATAGAGCTTCAAATATAATTGAAGCATCTAAGCGAGATAAACCCGAACCCCCGTAATCATCCTTACAATAAATAGCACCGAATCCCAGAGAGGCAGCTTTTTTCATAGATTCAATCGGAAATATTTCCTGAAAATATTTAAATCGTTTGCATTTAATGGAAATATGTGTCATAGCAAACAATTATTTATTGGTCATTCCCATTATGAACTAGCAAAATTGTGTTATTGTCCAATTTACCTTTTCATCCCATAAAGCCATATTAGGACTGAACTCATTTTTCGCCAATTCCAAAGCAACATTCTGAATTTGTTGTTGTTCTTCACTTAATCCAGAAGCAACTTTTCAAGGTTAGTACAAAATCAGCATAAAAAATCAATAAAATTGTAACATTACATTACAGATTTTCAAGTAGTTTAGTATGTAATTAAAATTACTGTCAAAACTGACGCAGCCAGATATGCGGTTTTCAATGTCATCCGAATCACTTTCTTTAGCACTTACAGCGGTTGTAGAAAAGTTTACATTTTTTGATACCCCTACTCCACTATATAAGAGTCGTGGTATTGAACGTGCAGTATTAT
>JABASD010001552.1:0-38236 GCA_019776165.1 Pogonognathellus flavescens
TTGGTTTGCCTGGTCCATGATGTTAATGCTGATGTTGGTACGTTGTTATTATAAAGAGAGAATCGAAATCTGCATAATATTTTTTATGGACGACTTTTCCAAATCATTATCATCACCCTATGTAGCTCTAACCCTATCATTAGTAATTAACCCAGCCTTCACTTCTCTTTATACATCTCAGCTTAACACATAGAACTTTATTTGACAAGACTCTCTCTCTGTACTTGCTGAAAATGTTCTCTCTCTCTCTCTACACTTATGCAAGTAATTCCATCAAGTATTGCCATTTTTTGTGCAGAATGTAATGGTAGGTAGGTATAGGTACACGGACAGAGTTACATGTAAATATATGTTGTCTGTAAGTTTTTTACTATAGGTACATTTACACTCTTTCACTATATAACATTTCCGACACTTATAAGTAATAAAACATCATGTCCACAGCTCTTGCCTGAAAAATATTTCTCTTTTCTCATTACCACAACGATTGTAAATGGACAGTGGCAATCATTCCTTGTATGGTAATGGGAGGTCCACCACTTTCAGTTTCCTTCATCACCAACGTGAAAAAACCTTAAAATTTGCCAAACTTCTTCTAGTATGCCATTACTAACCTTTTTCTGCCATACATTTTAACACATTTCATTCACTTACTTACAAATCTGTCAATAATAAATTACACGTAAGACTTTTTCTAAATCTCCGTGTGTGTGATTGGCGAAAAAGTATTTAAAAATATTTACTCTCGTCTCATCGTTTATAGATTTTACCGACTGAAAGGAATCCGCTTAAGAGTATTTTTGAAAAATACAAAGTGGGAATCATTTGGAGTCAATCAAATTAATTTGTGTCTGGAAGATCTGTCAACAAAACAAGACGGCGGGTTGTATTCCTGTATTCTAGTTGTACGAGTCACGTCGTGTCTGTCGTGTCTGGTCTTAGGCACAGACCAAAAGAGTCGGCAAGTTCACTTTGTGTGTAATATGCATTCCTGCCAGAGTCTATTGTCTATTTCTCTGTTCTTGGCCAAACTTACAAGTAAACTAACAAGAGAGTCACCCGTAAAATGAATAGACAAGACAATAAGGAACAGACAGACACATAGAACGACGTACAGCATGCAGTTTTCCTTTCTATACTAAAAACCCTTGCCTATATACAATATATTCCCTTACAACAGTAGTGTAGCAGTGTACTTTATAAAATAAAAGCATTACACAATTCTTGTATATTGCAGTAGAAGATACTCAGATTACAGAGTGAGTATAATGTACATCCACTTGAATGGTTAGGTTAGTTAGATGTTGTTTCTTGTTGTCATTTCATCAGATAGTGGAGCAGAGCGCATAGGTTCAGCTGATGTGTAAGTCACCGTAGAATGAGATACGGAGAGTTAAATGGTAAATCTACACTGTCGGAGATAAGATAAGCCAAACAAGTCAAGTCGTCGTTTGTTTCTTCTCTCTCTTCCTTCTGCCGCTGCAATATTCTATACATTACATACATATGTCTCAGTCTCAACTTAACTTACTTAGATAATTCCTATTCACATTTTCCACCTCCACGTATTACTACACCTTTAACTTTGTGCTTATAATACTTCTTCTCATTTGGGTACTACATCCTTTCAGATTATGCTTCGTTGAACACTTTACACATTTACTGCATTGTACTGCACTGTTGTATGCAGAATGAAAGAAAATACGCAGTCGACTGTACAATTTCAGTCACGTTGTCACTTTGACACTTGTCTCTCTTAATTTCAGCAATCACTCGACTTCATTATGTTCATATTTGTCTACAAACTTTACCAATTACTAACAAATCGTAAAAATATGTAAGTCTATGTTTTAAATTAATTATCCCCTACACTGAAAAAACTTTTATCTGTACTCTACTGTGTGCAGGTATGTAAAAATTTAAATTCGCATATACCTAATTTTCGTGCTTAAAATTTGTGCCACAGTTCCTTTGTAATTATAAAAGATAAATTATTACTAAAGGTTACTGTGTATGCAGATTGTGTAATTCTATTGCATTTATATGATACTATTTTAGTGAGGAAGAAAATAAAGATGGTAAAGGTGAGTTACCTGTGGTGAATAGAACGATAGCTTTGAGACAAGAGTATTCGGCAGAGTCAACGTGGAGAGCTTTGAGTTTTTCCACTTGTTCTTGGAAGATGCGGATGTGGTCCATGAAAGCGACGACTCGATCCGCTGCCATGGGTGCTGCATGAAGACCTGCTGCCGCTAACAAAGGAGCTACATGAAGTGGCATGGAACACTGAGATGCGTTCAAAACGAACAACTCTGACCAGACCAGCCGAAGAAGAGCCACTTGGTCCGTTACCTGCAAATCAACGCAAACAAATTCAAAAAGAAGTCAAATCTGTTAACCAAATCCTCAAATAATACCACAACTATCTGTACTACTAATCACTGAATCGTGTAAACTAAACTTAAGGTTATTCTTCGCACTTTATACATTATTCTTATTATAATATAATACGTTAGTAAGTAATGTTAAGAAAATAATAAGAATGCATTTAGTAGTTTCCGTGTCTAATAGACAATGTAATGGCGATACGCAAAGTACAAAGAGCACGGACATACAAAGGAAGAGCTGAGTGCAAGAGTTAAGTAAAGTTTCTGTGTAAATAAACTACACTGCCTATCTCTAAAATATATCTATATAGATATAGTAAGTAGGTAAGGTAGTAATTCCTCTCTTCTTTTTGTATTCTTACATTGTACATTGGCACTTGAAATGACTGGCTGACAGAGTTAGTACAATCGGACACAAAAGTCCGTGCAATCCTTCAGTTTTGAATTCAGACAAAAGACACTGAGAGAATAACAGTACGCAGGAGAATCTCCAGTCGATCTCATAGTCGACAGCTCACGAAAAATGCAAAACACATGTTTAGTTCAGATGATAACAACATGAGATGAACCTGAAACGCAACGAAGCGCAAACCCTCAATCAACAGCATCATCATCATCTTATTACGTCTTTGCAGCTATTATTAACCAATAACATGTATATTGTATCTCTCTATACACGCATTCTGCCTATACCTTATTTAACCATCCAAAAAGCACCTATCGCTGAGTACGGTACTGTTACTACTTGTTGTGTGTGTTTCTATAGCTTGGCGTAGTGTAAAGCTAAAGGTTAGTTCACCAAGAACGTAACAATAAGTGAATCAACTGATTTTCGGTATAAAATGCAGAGATTTCATGTCATGCCTCAGCCTCTGCCATGTCATGATCATTTTTTTCTCCTCATTTACAAGAATAATTGATTAAATGAGAGTTGTGTTCTTTATGTTGAGAGAATCTTAACCCTTGGTGATTGTATATACTTAGTTGATAGCGAGAAGCACAAGCCACGCCATAAACAATGCCAGTACAACGTAATATAATAATACTTTGAATGTCTAATGGCGTAGTATAGTATTGACGTACGTACTTCCCTGTTCATCTCATCCACATTGTTTTAATGTTCGTCTACTGCATCACATTACAACAAAAACAAGTACAGGTACAATGTATTTCTTCAGATAAAAGCAATAGTAATAAATAATACGTGTACAAAGTAGTACACCGAGCTAATCCCCTGGTAATCCCTAAGCTAAACCATTATTTCACATTCACAAACTCTCCTGTGCTATTTGTCTGCACTTGAAATCTACTGCTGATTCTTTCCTTACTCTGGCATTAGTAAAATCCTAATGTAGTGTGCCTATGTATAGGTATTGTACTTAACAAGGAATAAGTACACGCAGATTAGATGCTAGTTTTTATTTATTTAAAGCTTGAGATATGGAAATAAAGTATTCATAGTTAATAGGCACTAGGCACCTAAAAAGAAATTTAACTCCTACTTCATACAAGTTTCTATGTATTTGTGTAGTAATATATAAATCAAGGAAAACTATTTATTTTGTAGTTGTAATGAACGCAACTGCAAATCTGTACGTGGAATAGTGTAATGCACCAATAGAAAAAATACACCTAATGAAATCTTGAGACAATAAAATTGGAAATTGAAAAAATATATAACTAGGCTTATTTCTGATACATGTATATTAGTACATTAGTATTGGGATATGCGATATTTTGTTTGTTACGTAATAAACAAGAGTTTTGTGTAGCTTACTTGCAAGTCGGGGAAGAAGGGAATATTTCGTGCCCATTCAACGGCAGAAAAGAGAAGTCGTGCAGCCAACTCACAAATGTTGTCGATTCCCATGATATTGTTGGCTTGCATGCACTGACCATACCGTGACGTCGGGTATGGCTCGGCTCGTAATAGTAAAGAAATGTACGAAGACAAATACGTTGGCCCGTTCATACCGTCCCCATTCGCCAGAGACAACTGACCTGGAAAACCTGGACCGGGTGTAGGTGGGATTCTACCTCTCTGTACGGCTGAGACAAAACAAACAAATGAAAAACACTTGTAAGATTCACATCAAATTTATTACATTATTACATTCCACTTGTTTATAAGTATACTATACTTATACATAAATTATTATAAGTATAAAATAACATGCAAAAGTATGGTAAGTATCTAGGCATATTTACAGTCAATCACATCAATCAGTCCAAATACATAAAGGAGCTATTTTTGTCTGGTGGAATAACAAATACCACTACTGAGACAAATAAAATCGTAAAGATGCGAAAAAATAATTAAAAGAATTTGCATTTAAAATTCTTATGATTGAAATTGAACAAGGGGAACCCACTACTAAAAAGTAAAAACCAAACCATCAAGTTATTATACAATTTACATAGGTAATATAGATAATCCCTTGACAGAAAATTAACAAGAATAGTTCAAATAATAAGTAAATGAATATTCATGAGAATTTGTCTGAATTTATGACTCTGGTTACTTGATTCCATTCCATTTCAACGCAATTCATTCATCTCATTATACACTTCGAGTTCTATATAGTTTTAGCGAGCCAGACACAAGTTTTTATATCTGTGGTGCTGCATGGTGTGTATTATTTAGTTTTACACACAAGTATGTTACGTACATAGCATAAAATATTCAAGACTTGCATGAAAAACTACACTAGGGGAAAGAAACGAGAGAGAACGAATGCAAAAGTGGAGTCGTCAAAAGTGAAGCAAAAATACGATTGTAAAGTGTGCAATGTTGGATGTGGGGAACAATGAGAAGACAACAAGAGAGAAGGTGAGTCAGTAGAAAAAAGTTTAAACTCATCTTTGCATAGGATTAGCTCTGTGCACTGCATCAGGTCATAACTCACAACCCTAAGGCCACAATGCACACGGCTATACAATATTATGTACATTATAAAAGTACAACTGAAGAAAACACGCAAGGAAAAAAATATTCTCGAGGCGGACACTCTTCTTCTTCTCTCTTCATTTCATTTCAATCTCACTACACCATAATACACATAGCACACTCTGACTCTGATTTGCCTATCCGTATTATATATTATACCTGTACACATATAAACCTATACAGCTGTTTCTGAATAGTAATCTGTATATACTCTGCAATAATAACAATAACCATCATGAAAAAATACAATGCAAGACGTATAACGAAACTCAGAAGAAGAATAGACTATACAGCCTGTCCGTCAGTCTGCACTTTTCTATATTAGAGCTAGTCAAGTATTACACTGAATGCAAGTTGATGTGATACTAGGATAGAGTCAAAGGATTCAAAAGCACATGTTGAATTTCTGTGGCTTATGCATTGTGTTATTGCATTGCTAACATTAAGCCCGTCTTTTTAGATCTCTTCAGGTGTACATACTGTCACTATATGTGTAAGTGCACGTTTTTTCTTACTTATCTTTAGAATATTCCCAGTTTAGTTCAGAGTCTGTGGAGAATAAGTACCTACATACAATATGTGTGTACCAATGCATTAGATATTGAATTTGTGATGTTATATAGTAGTAGTATAGAGTAACTCAAAATACTGTAAAAGAACATCGCTTAAGATTATCTTATATAATAATCACGCTTGCAAGATATTATATTCCAGTACAGTACAAAAGAATGAAGTTGAAGGTAAAACCAATCATAATGTAATGTCGTGTAGTACAGATAGTTGTATGCGCATATAGATTCAATTTTATATATAGAGGAAAGTGTGTTGTATATGTAGTTTCGTTTTTACAAGGTCCGTGTGTGTCTGTCTGTGCATCGTATATTTTTCTTTCTATATATATAAATAGCTATAATGAGAGGAGATATCTTCATGCTATGTATATATTGACTGCAAAAGGGATAAAGAATAAAATCCATACATGTACATTTTATGTATGCACTTACATATTTTACTGAGGTATATCTTTTAACTTACGCTATGAACTATACACGTGGTGTTGTTATAAGTATGCTATACCTCTTTAATAATAAGTCACTGAGATATGTAAAATATTTTTCTACTAGACCTATACTGATTCTGAGTGTTGAGAAAAATATACGTAATGTTATACACCACATCCCAATAGTAGACTGTAATATAAATAAGATCTAAAGTTATCCTTTCTTATTCTGAGGACTTGCCCCATGCCAGTCCGACTATGCACCTCCACCACCACCACCACCACCGCTGTTTAGGTTCTCTCGTGGTCGGACGGAAAGAGTGAGCAACGGAATCTTACGCAAGTGAATTCATCATCATCATCGTCGTCCTCGTATATATTATTCGTGTATGTAATGTAAGTTAGTAGAGTGGAGGTAAGTTTGTTGGTCATCAGACATGTAGTAAAGAAGGCAGTTAATTTGAAGACATACTGTGTAATGTTTCGTTATAAAAAGGTAATGTATGTATTTCGTTTACGTTTGTGCTACTTCTGTGTGTAGTTGTGTTGTGTTATACGCATTTATGTTCTGTTGTTGTGTTTTCTTTATAGGAACTGTTATGGGATGTAATAATGTGATGTAGTTGTACTAGTAGTATTAGTAGTAATAGTGGTAGTCGTAGTAAGTTAAGTTGGTCGCACAAAAAACGGATAAAAAGCCTCATCAAGAATTCAGGAACAGTGTGGGAAAGAGAATAGAAAGAGAAGTTTGAGAACAGAGCCTTTTCTCAGACTTGACTTGACCCTTTCCGAGGAATTCTGTGATGTTTCTTTACTTACATACTTCTAAGGCTCAACTCACTCACTTTACTTGACTACAAACTATTTACTACTACATACACACATAGATACACATAGATACATATGTAATCCACGTATATGTATCACATCAACAACCATACCACTTCACTAAACTATTCAGCTTAAAGCTTTCAGTTTCGTCGTCGCGGCTCACTTACCAAAAATCCAATCCAATACACAACACAGCGAGAACTATTCAGGAAAACCTTTTTCCTTGCATTATACACACATACACAAGTGTGTGTAACTTATGTTCGTACTACCAACTATTTTATATATATCAGTGCAATATATACTGTAAAGAAAAAGTAATGTATATGAATTATAAAAGCGGAAACTCAGTCAGTCGGATAAATTACATTGGCATTGTGGCCTGAGTAGCATGGTATGGCTTGGGCAAGTTGAAGTGGTAAGTTAAGTGCGTTATGCTACGGTTACAAGATTTTAGGTTAAAGTTAAACGTAACAATTCCCGTTTACTTACTTATACTATTCTAGTAGGAAAATGTTAAAGGTAAAAATACAGAAGAGTGTTTCATATGTACACTTGCTGATGCCGCACAGCGTTTCCTCGGTCATAAACCATCCTTTGGTCGTAAATAAGAGAGAAAACACGGGGAAATATATTTTTAAGGGTGATCATCATCGTCCACTCCTCTACACAACTTTTCTTTGGTCATTATGACTTTTTCATCACTTACTCCTTGAATAGAACTGCACGAACATGATAAATATCCACCCATTTATTTCAAGTCTCCTGTGCAATCATTCCACAAACTATTTTTGACTCTTTTCCAGTAATATCATGTCCCACGCGGAGAAGTATCTTTAAAAATTCTGATGGCCCAAACTAAAAACGTGTTGTGAGGCTATTGGAACAGAAAGTTGCATCAATTCCTTCTCCTGTCTCGTGTCCGACGTGAGAAATACTTCCCCTTTGGAATATTCAAGTGAATTCACTGAGAGAGTGAATTTCTTTCTTCTTTGTTCATTATTGTCAACACACACACAGTTCATATTAGAAATACGTATTTCCTCTCTGCTTGAAACTCGCTCAACTCAATTCTTCATTCGGGGTGCTCAATAAGTAATTAGACATATTGGTCACATTGCATAGTCGTTGTGTGGTGCTCTTTCGTGGTAAAATGTGAATTAAAGCACAGGGCACACGACAAAGTTTTACCAAACAGATATACTATGTAGTACCTACTGACTTTAACTCTGACACAATATTTCCGTCTTGTTTGTGCTTAAAAAGTACAGAAAGGTGTAGCAGTAAACTTTTGCTCGTTCTACTGTATAGGCAGTTTTATATTGAATTGGCTGAGGCTGTTATTAGTATTACTAGAATATACCTATGTATGTTACTATATTATGTTTCGTTGTCTTTCACTATTGCATGAAATTGCCTTCTCTTTCCCCACCTTCCTACTATTATTAAAATTGCACTTGATTTCATTTCTTTCCATGTAGTTGTTTGGGTAGTTGGCTTTTGCGGAGTCAAATAATCGATCGCAAACTCAAACTAAGGAAACTAAGAACAAAATGTAAGCACAAGTCAACAACAATCTGATTTTTCACAGAGAAAAGCCCTCTGTGTTGTGTATCTGTAGTATTTATGAATTTTTCATTGCAATTGAATTGACTTTTGGTGGTTAGGTAAGTAAAGTAGAAGTCATGGACTAGTGTTGTGTAAGTTAACGTGCACGCACACGCACCGAAAATGAGTTCACTCCAGAGTGGAGTGGACTCCACACTCCACATCCTCTGTACAATGCAGACAAAAGCTTTTCCTTTGAAGTAGCCCCAGCCAAGTACTGTCTTTAACTCCACCGAGACTCATAATCTTTGTCAAATTTTCCAGGAACATTTGCATTGCAAAATTATTTATATAAACAAGTGAAATGCTCTTTAACTTTATTTTCATGTATTTTATTTTCAACTAACAAAATCAATATATAGATACACCGAACGCAAGATACCGTCGTTTTGTTAACGTGGGAAAAGGTTACATTAAGCCCAATTTCAGGTGTAAAAGTACATGACACATGACAGTAAATGTACTATTTATTTCCTTTATTTGCACTGATAGTTTGCCAGCAACAAGTTACCTTACAAGTACTTCTAGATAAAAAGTAAATAAATGCAGGGGTTATTGTGAAATTGCTAAGGTAAGCAAGACTTTTGTTCTTGTTAGAAATAAGTCACTGCGAAAAAGAATTTTATTTGCATTGCCAGCAGTCAGAACAACAATTAATTTTATAAAAAGGTGACGCAACTGGACTTTATGGCTGCGGACGAGTTTTATGGCTTATAAATATTAATGCAGTCCAGCCGGGAAATACTGACTTGAGCATTTGAGCTTCACAAACGCTACACATTTCGGCTATTGTAAAACTACACACATCTTCAAATAAATCGATCCTCTTTCGTTTACTTCCAAGCTTTCAAACCAAAGACTTCTTCAAACTCATTGTCAATGTGTTTATCGCAGGTGTATACAAAAAATATATCCTACACATAATTTACCTACCTAAATCTGTCTGAGAACCGGCACAGTACAAGATCTCTCCACTAATAGATTAGCAATCTGATTAGTAACACTTTTTACACATTTGACTCAGGGTAGGGAAAACCACAGTAACCTACTCTATACAGAAGATGCACTTGCTTCACTTCCTATCTTAGTAATTCAAGCATCCAAAAATGTCTTGTCTTCTTGCGAAAGAACAAGTTAGGTTAGTTTTGGGCGGCATGCCTTCATCTTGCCATTTCAATACAACTGAGTCATTTTTTGTATGTGGATGACTGATCGCATCAACTAACAATGCCTACACCGTGAGAATCACTTGCATTCAAAGCAGCAGAAATTGAACACTTAAAATAACCCACATACTTACTTTGTTAATACAAATTTACAAATTATGTAACTACTCTACGTAAATTAACATTAATCAAATGTAAGACATAATAATTATTAACTAATATTACAGATTAAATTTCTGAATGTTTATTCGTACATTTCTTTTTCATTTCATCGTAGACACATTTGGCAAAAAACGATAGAAGTTTCAAATATTTATCTAAGGCCAGGCCGAAGTACAAACGGAGCAACCGTATAAACCAGGAATATTATAACATGTATTTCAGTTATAATTTTTTATGCACCACACCTATACCTCTATTCTATATACACATTTTTACTAAATCCATTGAAACCCTTGCAAAAACAAGTGTTAAGTATAGTCCGGCACAATAATGAAATCGTGCAATTTGCCTGTGTTTGTATGAAGGTGTATCGTATCACCGCATAATGTAATGCCTGCTCTGCCTGTAGAGATATTACATGCAATATTTTCTGAAGTCCCTAAAGCAATAATGCTTACTGATTATTTCGTGGTATACGATTACTCGATAAACTAATATTACACGTAGGTACTGTTTCTTTAGCAGTAGGTATGCACAAGAAAGAAGCAATAAAAGAAGATAGAGCCAGAGGGCGAATTTTCTTAGTGATTCCCATCGCATTATTATCAGCATCACAAACCTCAATGCCGACGAAATTAGGTACGTAGATTACGCAACCCTTTGCATAGCTTTGTATTGACAATTTGTGTAGCCACGTGAGAAACTTTTTTCAAAACTTCTTTCGGTAAATGAATTTCTGATCTTACACTTGCATATTGCATACCGAATTTACGTTGATATTAAAAAAAATACTTGACTGATTGGATGTAACAAACGAATGTGCATTCTTTACATGTAAACAAAAATTATTTCGGCAATTTCATATCTATAAGCTAACTCGCAAAATGTCATTACATGTTTATTGACATTATTACCTACCCATCAAAGTATGGTGTTTTATAACTGGAAACGTTTCATATGGAATATCTGAATATTTAATCATAAATTACGAATTTCACTTAGACTCTTTGATTAAGTTTGTAGTGGGTAAATGTACCAAATTCACAATAAAATATAACGTAACGCATTCGGGTGTTTCTACGTTGACTTCTCTGGTAAATTTTATGATATTCATATTCATTTACTGTAAATATAAAAATGAATTTGATTTATTGTCAATAAATGTCATCTCTCTAAACAAAACTTCTCCTTTGTGTTTTAGCATGCATGGCTGAGATAATGCAAGTGTTGTGCTACAGCATTAAATAATCGTGTGTATGTGGGGTGTTCTCCCTGTATTTTTACCCCTATTAAATGAACAGCGTACATAAAGTGACTAAGAACTTCCTACTAAAGAACAAGCAATTAGTCATTGCTTTGTAGAATATGATTTCAATATTAAACACATCTATTACCAACACGATGAAGCAAAACTATCTAGACTAACAATAGGTGTTCTGATTAATATCCTTATTTCTTGCTGGATCAAAAACACGCATTCATATTTTACACTCTTCAGTTGAGACAAACCCACATAGTCTGTAGCAGGCTGCCATTAATTACTTATATGGTCTAACTCTGCAAAAGGACATGCTCCTGGACTGAACTTGATTAGAAGGTAGAGACATAACATAGCACAGAACAGACATAACTTAAAACACCTTACTTTGCAAAATATAATATTATTTCGTCTAGTACGTCCTTAGAATATTATTATTCCCATTATTCCTATTAACATAGCTAATAAGCTGATTATTAGAATTATCGCTTAGTCGTCATGACTTATTTATTGTGTGTGGACATCGTGAGATATCAGTCCTTGTGTTTCTTTCTTGGCTTCTCTCTCTCTCTCTCTCCCTCTCATTGTGTTTCTATTGTGCCTGGATTTGTCTAAGTCTGGCCTGATGACTGACTGTGCACTTTGTCTGTATGACTAGTTCACGTCTTTCCAAAGGGCATCTTATAATATCATTACATGAGTATTGTGTTCGACATCCTTCACAATTCATGGGGTCGCTTCAACAAAACACGAAGACGACAAGACAAGCTTCTTATAAATATACTAAAAAAAAATCTTTAATATATTTTAACATAATGCGCTCACTAATAATATAAAAGAACCTCTCTCTTTATTAGTAGCTCTCTCGTCTTTCTAAAGGACACAAAATCACACATACACATATCCACACTTTCCACACACACTTTGTACTTGTACTTTACACAAGTAAGCAATTTACAAATGTAAAACATCATCATCGAAAAATTCCAATACGCAATTTACATGTATAAGATGCACTTCATAGTCATCCTATATTAAACTGCCTCAATTCCGATGACTCGGCTCTACTCACCCATTAAAGTTACATGGACACAATAATGTTCTTATAGGTAAGTATGTACTGTTTCTTATCTTTTCTACTTTTATACATAAGATAGTGTAGTGTCGTACTGATTGATACATCATTCTTCTTTGTAACTTATTTCAATACCAGTATAAAGTAGTTTTAGCAGTGTGTCAGCTTTTAATAGCTCATTGTAATTTGTGATGATGATGATGACGGTATTATAAGTAGTTTAGACTGTCTGTAGTCTGTACGTTCATTATTTTATGTCGTCATCATAATAATGAACGTTATTAACCGTCATTCTATTCTCTTGGGAGATACAAATAGTAAATATTACACAAAGACTTATTACAAGTCAGTTCATCAGTTGACTCCTTGGGCTGAACTGACTGTGTCCACATAATAATATTAATTTCCTTTGCAAATAAATCTCTACCACCAAATATACTCCTAGGGAATACTCAGGTTTAGTTTGTGTTTAAATAAATTGAAACTTGTATATGGTAACAGTAGTAGGTAAATACGCTGTAGTGTATATACATACAGTAGAGGTAATAAATTAGCTCGAAGCGTTTGACCATGGATTGCACATTCTCTTGTAATTACCAGGTACTTAATCCTCAATTAAATGTGTGTTGTAGTTGTGTGGACTCACTTTCGAAATTTTCTTTAGTGCTAGTACATGATGAGTTCAGCCCATATTAAAAACATCACGCTGTGAATACATAACATTACACATCCATTGTCTCGTTCATTATTGTAAGCGAACGTTTGCAAATAATATTGCGATCAAATTACTTACAAACTCACTAATTGCAAGGGTACTTGCAATAGTCGCTTTATAATGCCCCTATGCTATAATGCTACTTAGCTTTATTACAACTACACAATCTCTTTTGTGACAACTTAATTGGATAATCCAAAGGAAGCTTATCTCACACGTAATAAGTAAAAGAGACATAGACACAATTAATACAAAGAAGCAATTACTAAGTACAGTAGTAGTAGTAGCAGTGGCACTACCCATACGAAATGGAGACAGAAGGCCATTTACACATAGTTTACAATTAGTTGTCCTAATACGAATGTATCACTATACAGTTAAAATATTTCTATTTAAAAAGTTTAAGCTTCCACGTGTAGTAAATATTACGTGAGTGTCTAGTAATTATAAAGACATTCCTTTTTCGGTGAGGAGATTGTTTCTGTAAGCTTTTTAGTGTGACTGACGTGAGTCTCAAAGTCTCTCACAGCTCAACTTAACTACAATTGCTATTTGCCTTGTGCAGTCAACTCGTCGTGTCAACTGAACTTGACTGACTTGACTCTCCTGTGTTAATGTTGTGTGTGTACTAGCAGTTACTTTACACAAAGAGAGTCGATTCCTTTTATTATCATCAATACTTCGTCCTCTACCCCTACAAGTCAAGACAGTGACGTATTGAGAATTTAAATTGTATATGCTGCCTATACATTTTCTATACAGAAACTATGATCTTACCATAACCAAGCTTTTGTCTTTCTTGTCGTGATGTGAACATGAACCTGATCTTTACATCAAATCTTTCACTAAACTCTCTCTGCTCTCTAGGCAAGTCTAGTCTTTATTGACAACAAAATGAATTGAATTGACTGCACGGACGACGGATGTAAATAGTACGAAGAAGTCTTTACGTTTTATCTGTAGAATGCTGCACGTTGCACGTATATTATGTAGTTATGGCCGACGGTAAATTATAAATGGAATTCACTGTGATGAACATTTTCGATTTCGTTAGAAGCCTAAAGGTAAGATACTTAAATATGTGCATCTTTCTGTACTTTGACTCGATATCTTCCTCTCTCCTCCACTGATTTTTTTTCCGTCGGATTGAATTCACATTTACAATAGAAGTAATAATCGTGGACGAAGGTTAATCTCATCCCATTATAGTAATACACTACTACGTACCTATAGGTATACCAGGTGGAATAATATAGCTAAGCCTTGCATTTTACTCGGAAAAATAATATTATTATACAGGAGAGATTTTAATGCAGAGGAAGATCAGGTAGAAATAAGCACGTTGGAAAGAGTAAAGTAAAGTAGCTGTTGAGTTTTGGTGGTTTATTTAGCCCGTTGTCATGCATGAGTTCACGGTTGAAGGGCCACGGTAATGATGATGGTCCGAGAGTCAAAAATTACTACAACAAGTGCACAGTAGAATGACGGTGGCAAAAAACAAGGCAAGTAACACACAAACAGACAGTAAAGGTGAGTAGCTGTAGACTTGCAAGCCCTTTCGCTCACCTTCGTCTCCTGTCTCACCTTCTTGGAATTCTAACGCTTACACTCACAGCTCATCATCACAACGATCCTTTTTCTTTCTATTCTACTCATCACATCTCATCTTTCTACATTCAATCAAAGCAATTCTCCACCTCGTGCATACACACCAACACACAGATACAACCGACTCACTTTAAGAAATGAAGAATTCAAAAATGAATAGATAGACAAATAAAAAATGTCCACCCTAATAATATCTCGTGTCGGCTTCCTTCTCATCTTCATCGTGTATTCTATAATATGCATGTACATAATCCTATTACTACAGATATACCTTATGGACCTACCTATATTCATACATTAATGGCATATGCACCTTCGTCTCATCTTTTCTGTTTGCTTCGTGTGTAAAAGTATTTTTGAGCTGGGAGCAACACATGAAACATAAAGCTACGTCGCAGAGCAACACGATTTACCTGTGTACCTAATTCACCCATGTGACTATAAATGCAGAACTTCGTCATTTTGTATCACTACTACATTATCATGTTGTGTCATATATAGTATAATGTAGGCTTTGCCTTTGATTCGGCAGTTCAACCTTGAAAAATCCCATTAGCATTAAAATTAGGAGTAATTCTCTTTTCAAGAATGTGCTACCCGACAAATACTAAATATGTACTATTCAGGTATAACCATCGTTAAAAAATTCCATTGAATGTTTAAGTACAGATCATAGCAAGGAATACATGTAACATCTCTAGTACAAAGTTTTTTTAGAATATGACGAAAGACAATCGTTCGTCAACGAAAACTATTAAACTACTACAGAATGTCATTATTACTACACTGGATCACCCTTGCCGCTATTAAGATGACCATTACTATAAAGATCCCTTTCAATTCATAGTGAATGTGTGTCTCCCTACATAAATTTAGTAATTATAGTCACAGACAGTTAAATAGGGTTTTGTACGTTTAGGTATAGGTATAGTGTCTCTCTTATCTGTATACTAGGTAGGACAGGAGCCGGTGCGTAATAATAGTACTACAGTTCCGTAATATTTACAATTACTGAATCCTAGTAGAGAGAGACATGAATTCCTTCGTCAAAAGTACCTGAGTGACCTTTCAATGTAGGTGGTTCTACTAGGAGCAGCAGAAGTAATGTTACGTGAGAATTCCAAATTGGTCTTTCACCCTTCAATGACTTTACTTTTTTGACATGGACCAATTACTTCCTTTTGCCTGAGCAGAGTAGTGCAGTTAACTGAGTACAAATACTGTGATCTACTACAAACTTTTCCTAGTAAGACATAAAGACGTGTTCATGAAAAATCATGTCGTGATTATCATCCAAAGTGTCGGCTGTATATACACTAAACATGACTTAACCTTGGTTAACGATATCTCAGTACACACCTGCAATTAAACACAAAACATAAACTCAGGGGACTAAGACTTAATTCTAACTAAAAGTATTCTATACATCCTTAATGGTTTTACTACCACGTATTATTACATAATACTGGATTATTACCGTATCTACACAAACACACAGGTATATTAAATCCTAAAAAATATCATGTGCGTTTCTATGTAATTGTGTACATTTTTGTTCTTGGTACAGTGACTTTATTTTATGGCTTTTGTGGTGATAAGAATGCGCACTGGAATTTTCGTATGAGCATGTCCGGTCAGATCAGTAACATCTTTAGACACACTCAGCGCAGTGTGCATGGAATAAGGAAAAGAGTGTTTCTCTTATTGACCCAGTAACAAAAGCTCGTATTATTATTACCATCATAATCTTTTGTGTCCTGTCGCATCATAGTAGAACTTGATGCGCAAATAACGCATGTCTCGTCTAATTCCTTTTGACAGACTATTTGGAGATACGTCAGTTTCTTTAATGTTTTAAAACAAGGTATCGTATACATTCAGAAGTGTAGCACAGTGCCTTGGCTATGAGCCATGACAATTATCAATCCGTTGGAAGCACAGACAGTGAAAATCCTCAGAGCTTTCTTATTAGTTACGTAATGTGAATCGACTTACAGAGATAAGTTGTATAGCTTGAGGAGGCTTCCAGAAAAGAAATAAATTTCTTAGATTGAATCTCATTCATTGTTAGTTAGTATAGCTACTACGTAGTTAACATTACAAGGTGTATTTAGTACATTGTTAGGTAGCTTCTCCAGAAGAGTCAGTCTCTCACAAAACATAAGAATACTATTACATCAAGCAATTACTTAATAGATAATCTTTTGTATTTTGAGAAACTGTCTGTGAGAGACTAACTGAGAGAGAAAGACTGAAAGAATGGAATTCTACAGAGATTTTTGAACTGGTTTTGTGTTTCTTATAAAAATATGCAACCTTCTGTTCTTGGATAGAAAAAGTGCCAGTTCTCTTATAATATTAAGTACCTATGGTGGTAGATCTAATATCATTATGCATAAAAGCTTTACCTGATTATCAAAGAATTTACTATTTGTTGTACTGTAGTACAGTAGAAGATAATGGTTAAGAAGTTATAAGAATTTCATTGTGTTCTGCTGTGTGTGTCATGCCAAGAAGTCATAAAGCCCAAAAGGATAAAGAGCTGAGAAGTAGTCGAGAGTTATAGCTTCAAAGCTGAAGTTGCATTCATAATACAGACACAGGGGAAGTGAGTCTATGATTACAGAGCACAGAGCAACTCACAACTTTATCAATTGAGAAAATCAGCTGGGCTGCGTGTGAAAATCAAAGTTCTTTGCTGCAATCATTGTATGTGCATAAGAATACCGTCCTAGCTCATCTCTCTCCAGCAGTAAAAATCTTATAACGAATACCTATATAGCTTTGTAATGTACTCCATGTAGGAAAACATTCGAAATCCATGCAAAGACCTAAACAGCCCGTAGCTGCATGGAAAATCTCAACATTCTCAATCTCTCACAATTCACCTGCTATTTGTACTTACATTGCAAGTTCAACATCACACACACAAAACGGAGCCCTACAGCTAACATTGTAAATACACACAGGTATATTACAGATATATACAATGTAAATGCACCTAGATAGGTATACATATATTTTCTACAGGTACACTTTTCATCCTGAATATATGTGTAAGTTTATAATATATGAAAATGCACTGAAAAATGTATACAGAGCAAAGAAGAAGAAGAAGGTGATAGTTGTAAGGTAATGCTGGTATAAGTTGAGTCAGTCCGTCAGAGAAGAGTCTTTGTACATCCTGTTGCGTTTCTTGGAGTACATTGTGATTCCCATTAGTGTTATAAGGAACGACCACGTTGTTTATACATGTAAATCACCGTCCATTTGACTCGAGGTGGATCCATCGACCAGCACAGAGTGGACTCATACATAACACTAACAACACACGATCATTTCGTGCCTTGCCAACCTTCCTTCTTTTTCATTCATCATCATCCCCCTCCTCTCTCTATATATATGAATATATTCTTGGTAAGTATTACTATAGTCATAGGTATACTACTACTTGGTTTATATACTCTGGTCTAAACTGAACCGAAATTGTTTCAGCGTTCATCTTCAAGGTATTTACTCAAAACGTTGGTAATGAGAGAAAATTAGCATAGCGGAATATTAACTATAAAGAAGAAAGGCATACACTGTGTGTTTTACATATTACTGTATACAGAATGTGAAGTACAATATTGGAGTACGCGTACGCGCGTGAAACTTAATTCTTTTTATTCTTCTTGTTCGCCGAGGAGTGAACGAGATGCAAATAATTGAGTGTAAACTAAACTGGAATGGAATCAAGTATAGGGATATGCTTTTGTATACCATGTACCACACGACCACTACTTAACTACATGGTAAATTATATTGCCAGGGTGTACTTGTGTACATACAGCGTACCTAAGTACAGAGACGTGTACGTGGTGATGAGTCGGGAAATTTTAATACACGTAGAACACGATAATAACATAAGTACTATGGTAGAAGAAGAAGTATAAAATATAAAGTGTGTGCAATATCGGAAAGATTTGATAAAAAAAAAATAATAATGGTAGATAGTATTCTATATAGTGAGGAAGATATATTATAGCTATATATATTTTATTACTAGTAAAGAAGCTTTTTGGCTTGTATAATTTTGTGTCTGGATTATTGGAATGGTTGGCTAATCAAGTTTTGTATTTGTGGAGTTAGGTTTAGCTTGTATTTGTGATTTGATTTGATGTTCATGGATATTTGAATAAAACCCAGACACTGAGTGACGAGCCACCCTAACCTTTCATACCTTCTCGACGCATTCCCATCTTCAGGCACTTCTTCAGCCGACAGAACTGGCACTGGTTTCGATGGTGTTGGTCTATCGGACAGTTACGGTTCCCACGACAAGAGTACGACAAGTTCCGACGAACACTTCGCTTAAAAAAGCTTTTGCAACCTGTCGGCAATCAAAAACAAAATACATATCACTATTACAATTTTACTAGACACATTACATCTTTTATTTTATCATCCGCTCCCAAAATTGTTTCCACTTTACGGAAAGTACGAGTGATGGAGTATATCTGTATCGTGTACATATACGCAAACCTTTAAATTACCACAAAGCAAAACAGTGGGAAAGGATTTCGTCATTTTCCTAATCGTATCTCTCACCCTAAGCTCATTTTCTGTTGTTTTCTCTACCCTTTAATTCTAATCCAATTTTTATTTCACACTTTCAATGCATGTACTACACTTTCTTACACTCATCAGTCCATGTCAGTTCTTATACGTACTATTGAGAATACATTATTTAATATAAAACGCTTTACCATAATGTTACGTCTCTTATAGTCTCAAGTGTTAGTTACAACTCTATATTACAAAGCATTGGGAAACAACTTACAATCACTCAGATTAGTTCGGTTGTTGGACTGTTAACATTTACGATGAAAATTGATATGGATAAGCTCAAGTGTTTTTTGTTTCCGCTGTCATAAGTTAATGTAACTCTCCGATTATTCATTGTGTTATAAACCGGCGCACTTGCAACTGACTTGCAACTATAATATATTGTAAAGATACAAGCAATCTCATTTTAATAGCCCTCAATCATTTTCAAACACAATTTACCTATACCCAAAATTATATTGCCTAGAATTTTTAAATCTATTTTTAATCATTATCTACTAGCGTGTATTTGAAGTAAATACACGCTATACTTTCAATTTATAGCCAAATGTTGCGTTGCATAATAATAGAAAAATTCCATTCAATAAAGTTTTGATTGGATACACAAATTTTTTGAAAAAGTGTCAATGTAGATACTTGTGGCAAAAGAAAATTTGTAATTGAATCAAAATATAAAGATCAAGAAAATAATTTCTCTAAATTGTGAACTTTTCTTGGTTTGCATTTTGATGACCAGAGAAACTGTTGAGAAAATGAACCATCCAGTTTCAACAGGACGATTTTTTTATTTTCCAGAGTGAATGAGTAGAATAGAATATGAATGCATGTACTTAAATTCCCTGTACTGCATGTATTTAATTATGCACTTGCAGTAATTTCGCTTAGTGTGTGCAAAACATTTTTTCGTCTTACAAGCTATTACCAGCAAGTAGAAAATATAAAGATACTTTACAACTTTGCGTGTAGCACTTAGGTACTTCCTTTCTGTTTCCATATAGCGATTTTGCATTCACATAGTTGATTTACTCTTGCATTCTCTCCAACTGCATACCCCATAGAGGACCTCTAACAGAGCAGTTACTTCATTGAGGAGAATTATATTATAATTACGATAATTTTTTAACTGCGTTTTTTGAGATCAATTTTCCTTTCTCGAGAAGACAATTGAAGTCTTTGACATTTGACAGTCTTAATAAAAAACTCGAATGAGACAGAATGATAGGGAGCGACTAGTAGTCGAGTAAAAAGATGAGACACGAAGAAAGACACCATGCAAGCATGTAAATGTAAGTAAGCATAAGAAATGAAGACAAAGAGAAAAGGACAACACAAGTTACTCATAATATTCCTTGGACATTACTGACTTCTCTCGCATTATTCAAAATAAGTACATGCAAGCATATACCTACGTACTCCATGTAATGTAAATGTAAACTCTTCTAATATTCTCCTCTCTCATGTATGTCCATTATTATGCATCACGAAATTTTTTCATAAGTACATCATTGCATTATAATAGAGAGAACAGCCGGTGTGTCGTCGCCGTAGTAAATACATTACGTATAGTATCCGGATACATTATAATATTATACTTACTTCACTTACAACATCCATTTCCCTATATAGTACGTCTATGTGTGTTTATGTGTAATATTATGAAGCAGGAGCAGCAGTAGTCATAATTTTACAGTACGATGTTAAGGGAAGCAACAGAAGTCAAGTATCTGTAATTTGATGTCTACCTTTACTAAACGTATAGCTTGTGTTCTGTCTTACTTTTATAAAGGCAATGTGTGAGTGGATTTGTGCCGGGGAGCATTATGGCTCAGAGTGTAGGCACAAAGAGTAAAGTAATCATGTGAAATTGTGCCCATTTCATTTTATTGTACATATTTCATGAGAAGTCTATACTGAACAATACTTCTTACTACGAGATACACAGAACGAGAGAGTTATCATCATACGAAAGCTAAAACTCAGCTGAACTCAAGTTTCTTTTCAGCTGAACTGACGATCACAACTCAAAGGGTCATTACTCTAAAATATGAAACTCTCTGACTTGACTTCTTTGACTCCACTATTGCACTCCGCGTCCGTAGACGTACACAGCACACACATTACATATACACACAATGTAATATCATCTATCTTCATCCATCTCTCCTTACATAATAAAAATGAAAAATACAATGTCCATCTTTTCACATACAACTTAAAAACTACACTGACCAAATCTCGCTAACATTGCAAATTACTGCAACTTGTACTAATTTTTAAGTAGCAACAACCAAACCGTAGTAGTACAAACTTGATCAGGTCGGATAATAAATTACTACAAGAACACGAGGTATAGGGGGAGAGAGTTCATCAATTTGGGCATCTCAGCTACTTAGAAGGAGTAATTGCAAGTTTAATGCTTTTCTTGTTCAGTGTCAATAGTATTAGCACAGTCATAGATAGCATTTATTGGCAGTTAATACTAAAAGATTATAAAACAACGCACGCGAAGAATAAGACAATTATATAGGTATCTGCAGTATATATGAAAATCCTTTATATAAGTCTCTACTATATCTACAGGTATTTACACTTCAATGCTATGTGATTCCACCTACGTACTTGCGTAAAGTGCGTTTTTGGAAATTGCTTGATAAAGATTCTAAACAGACAATAATAATGAAATAAAATACTGCTACTGTTACTCGTAGTGAATTTGTAGCACCCCTATACAGTTGCATGTCTCTTTAGTATACTACAAACCTTGCACAATTTAACAGGTCAATTTTTTATGAGAAACCGTAAATTCTGTTGTAATGGGCACCTTTACCACTTCACTTTGTATATAACCAAATAAATGCAGTATAAAAGTACAAGAGGACAATACAGGTATAAATATAACACCCCATCCTCATCTACTATGGTATCCTGTATCTATAAAGTCTTTGTATTGTTGTTATTATTGCCAGGTGAATTTATACGTTAGAAAGAAGACAGGTTGTATCATCTTTAAACGATGATGATGTGTTATGGACCTGTGGAAGCAAGTTCGAGTACTAAAAGCTATTATTGGTAATTCAATCCATTCATTTTGCCTTGTGTTAATTGAATTAAATGCCCATAGAAAATTCCGCTACCTTTACACCATTATAATGTCTGAAGCATCCTTATCTGTATATATTCTTCCTTAAACATGACAAAGTGTGAGTAGGGTAGGGTGAGTATGACTTCTGTTGTGTTACGTGTTGTTTGGTTACTCAGGTAGGCGTAGAGCTTTGCTTGCCTTTCCACTTGATCTCCTCGAGACTTGACTGTGTTTCCTTTCAGTTTGGTATAGAGGTTGACTCATTGTCAGTTGCGATTTAAGAAGTCTGCGAGAAGAATGCGCACCTCCAACATATGCTACTCTTTCTTTTTGTTGTGTTATCATCTGAACATTTAATTCAGCATTCCGCAAGCTACTTATATGTACTAGCCTCACTAATATCGTATCAGCACGAACAAAAGAAAGTGGTATGGAGAAAAAGAGTCCAAGAAGAAAAAACATATCGTGCGAACACAAAAACAAATACTAACAGTTGTACGCACAAATATTTGTATTGCCAATACAGTAGTAGTTAAGTTAGAGAAACATCCCTAAAAAATCTTGATAATAGTAATAGTAGTGTGTTACTTATACTTATATATAGGGAGAAGTAAAATCAAAGAAACTACAAAGGTGCTGGTAGTAAACAAGCCTTTGTCTATTTACTACTAAATGGTAAAAAGACCTTTGTGTCTGTATTGTAGAGAGTAACGTGGTAAGATTACCGATTGTGTTATATAAATTACAGGATATGCTTCTAAATGTTATTTTCTGTACGTGTGTATGCGTTTGTGATGTAATGTGTAATATGTGCAGGGATAATATTGTGTATGCTGTTTACAGGTGCTAACTAATTTGTCTCTGGGGGCAAAAGGAGCGACAGGTGTTAGTTTAGTTCAGTTAAGTTCAGGGCTCATCGTAATAATGTATTTTGTACTTTTATATGTTCTTATATGGTATTCTACTGTATAGAACTATATTACTTAGTGACTGCTGCTGTTTCCATCCGGGATACTCGGACTCTTATACTCTGACTGCATTTTCCTTATCTCACTCCATTATGACTCTCATGAACTCACTATACCAATAAGTCATCCACCACCTTTCCACTCTATTACCACTTGCTATATTTTTATAACCATTTACAACCTGCACCTACAGTATAAGAGAATGTGCTCTATTAGTGTATGTAGGTACCTAAGGAAGGAAGTATAATAATTTCAATTAGTTTACGAGTCAAGTCAACACAGAAGTTCATTTAAATTAAAGGAGACTAAACACATCCGCCCTTTCAACCCGAAGTGGCTCATAGTCATAACCATTAGAATGGTAAAAAATACCTTCAATTTAAAATCACATTAACAGCACAACGCTTTGACTTCTGTAGCTTTCTACATTAATGGAAATCCTACTTGTAACTTTAAGACAGATAAATAAGGCGATATAAAAATTTGTGTGTACATTTGTAAGATGAGTGTGTGTATTTTTGCGTAATAAAAAGAATAATGAAATGGGAATTTGCCACACAGTCGCACTAGAATAGTGGAATAGCTGTGTTTGTGAGTTTTACTTCTTCCTCATAATTGTTTGGGGAGAAGATGAATGGATCTTCAGTGAGAAAAAACGACGTTAGTTTCTTTTACTTAAAATATTAAGCGTGGGTGGCATTCCTACATTAACTATACCCTTAACATTTTTACTAAAGAATTAAATTGACGTTTTTATGTGTACAGTAGTAGTAAAGAGTTGTAGCTGTAACAGTCAATGTGAGAGACACACAGGAAGAGTGTCAAGTCACAGTTCAACCATCATGCAAAAAAATGACGAAAATAATATTCACAAAGAGATTCCATCATTATCAAGTTCGTCAGTTCAGTTGCCTTGCCTTGACTTGATTTTTATGAGGAGACTAATCCGTACACAGAGTCAAAGACGCAAATAGTACAAACACGTAAATAAATTGAATGAGACGAGAATTATTTTCCTGAAATTATTGTTCTCTTCTTGTGTTCAGTTATCTCAGGTGTTTGTTCATGCTCTCTCGTATGGACGAGTGACTTGGATGACTCGCTTTAATCTGCACTGTGCTCCTTCCACTAAAAAACACCTGAAAATGCCCTACCTCTGTTCTGTACTAAACTGAAATTTATTATTAAGTACAAATATTATTATAGTTTGTTATTGTTGGTATATATTTATTTTTGATGTATGTTGTGACAAAAATAAATCTGTTGTTCTAAAGATGAGACAGGTGAAATTGTTGCATTCGTGAATAAAACGTGGAATTATTCATGTTTGAGTATGACTGAGAATGCAATTCATCATTTGCCATCCACTTGCTATTTGCCTTGTCGTTAATTTGTCTGACTACCTGATTTGTAAATGCATCTGACTATTTATATCTTTTTAGTGTAGTTAATGTGTTTGTTTGTGTTTTCCTCGGTTCGTTGAGTAGGTCTTGTCTCGTCGTCTCACACATAAACTCCAAATGGCAAGCATTATGCAGAAGTTTACTGCTAAATATCATCACTCACTATATGCATAGCTTAGGGCAAAAAGACAATAAACGTAAGCACAATAATAATGCAATATTATTCTTATTACTCTGTATACACAAAAATCCACATGGAAATGTCATACTAACTACGTAAGTGGCATTCGTAGTAATAGCATTTTTTGCAATAATATTTGCAAAGAAGAGGACACGACACGGGATATGCCCTTGTGACTTTGAATGGAATCAGTCGTCTCGTCAGAGAGTAGCAGCCAGAGAAATATTTACTTAAGCCATCGCTGTGTATTTTAGTTTAGACCCCTAAAGTACACTTTACATCACATTTCGTTGCTTTTTGCCTTGGCCATATTTTACTATTTGTATTATTATTATTTCTTATTATGGAAATAAATGTAAAGAGCAAGAGGAGAGAGAGGAAAGGACCTATATTGTGTAGAATGGTCCGTCGTTTACAGAGAAAACAAGCTGACAGGGACATTAAAACATTTCTGAGTATCTGTACATGTACTCCGTGAGCTCTTTGATTATTCTCTGTCAACTTGTGTTTATTTTATCCAAGAGATTTGTGTACTAATGCAGGGAAAATCCTTGTTTTGTCAATTGGAATGGGATTTTGATGGTGTGGTGCTATGTGAATGAATCCTTTACGATTCGTTGCCTCTCTATTATGCAATGTGACGATGAGAATGGTGAGATTGCCGTTATGTCAATAGTTTTCAATGTGCACACTGAAACTGAGTGATTTGCTTGTACTTGTGTATATCAGACTCAACTAGTAAAAAGACCAGACTCTATTTATAGTTGAACTAATAGTGAATTATTCTGTAAACTAAGTAAGTATACACTACGGTCATAATATTCATTATTATAAACCTTAGTGGTCTTTGGTCATCTTTCAACATAAATTTCTATACGTCCCATTCTTGAATGTAATTGCAAAGTCCATCTGGTGTCTCTACTCTTTTTGCCCTTCAGTGTGAGATTGAAATGAGAAGACCACCTTTTATTAGCAATAATCATCAGCTAACTATCTGCAAGCAGCAGATCAGGGAAATACTTCTCTTTTATACAACAGCAGTCAAATAATTTTCTTTTGTGCACATTTCATCATCTGTTCCTTGCTGTCCTGTTCCTGTCTACTCATATCTCTGATTAAAACGATTGTGTGTGATTGCATTTTATGTTATTACTTTAGCACTACTACTATATGCGTTTTGTGATTACGGGATGAGTCTTCTTCCTCTTTCGGCCTTCTGCTCTTTTAATATTTAATGCTATTCTACCAAAGGCCATGCAGATATCCAACCGCATACCTACTCAAAGCATTAAAATGCAATGAAACTGATTTGACTGTTTGTTTTGCTTGATATTCGTGCCTCAGCTTATCGCTTGCTCTTTGTGAGTGTTATTCCAGCATACACAGCAAGGCTAAGTCAGTCTAGTAAAGGAGAGATATTCTAATTCAGGTGCATTCAACTCGTTCAGGAGATCACTGTGAAGACAACACATTATTGTGTTATTTCTAATGCTTAACACTAAACTCAACAACCTTTGCTTTTATAACATTCCCCTAATGCTTTAATTATCTTGTCATTTGCATTCCTTCACGACGGATCCTTTGCGGCTACAAAACTTCAGCTTGGCAAGCCACGTAAAATAATCTTATCCACTATCCACAGCAGTATGCATATACAGATGCACAAACAGACCACAAGTATAAACTTACTATACTAACAACAAGCTCATTTAGTTTCATGATAGAAATGCTATTAGATGTAATATAAAAATTGCCTAACAATTATCTATACTCCGATTCGAAATCATAAGTTAGTTGACACAATTACAAGTTCTATACTTCTCTACTCAATTAATTAATAACATAACACATCATAATTGCACAATGACAATAATACGACAAAGTTCCGACAAACTGTCGTAAGTGTGAACAAAAAGTTACCCTCGCTCTACCTACAATTTTATGGTGAACAGAAAAAATCGTCAGATATTTTGTAAAATACAATGACGCTTTTGTTGCTAAATCAAAAAATTCGGTTTCATAAAATTCTTTTAAAACAAACCACCTAGTGTATAAGCATCAGTATACATAATGAAGGCGACTATACTATAGTATACCCAAAAATGACTGTTTTCAGTTTCAAAGGGCATACATTGTACGTCTAAAAAATATTACTTCAATGTGTGCACCATACGTTGCTTGTGTGTCTAATGAATGCAAATAGTAGCGAAAAAGAGTGCAAGGATTATTACAGTATGCACACAGGAGTAGTATTTACGCATTTTGTGTGTATTCTGGTTGAAGTCAAAACCTCCACTGTAGTTATGAAAATTTAATTCGAATACACCAGACTTTGGAATCAATAATCGGCCGAAAATTTCTCATGGGAATTCTAGGACGTGGACGCGTAGCGTCAATCTTTCCATGTACTTGGTTTCATTTGTTTTGTCCAAATGCACTCGTTGTACTTCTGAGCTCGTACCTGTCTTTAGGGAATATAAAATTATGTGTGTACTCTACTGCTCATGTAAATCCTATGTAAATAAATAATGTGCCAGTGCACTGTTATAAGGAGTTATGTGTCTTACAGGTTAAAAGTTGGTCGCTGGACAAAAAAGGAAATGACTGATTTACGTCACTGCGTGTAATCTTTTGTATTAGGGTTGCGTCTGTGTGTTCTGAAATCTACGGGTGAACTTAAAGATGACAACTACTACTAACTTACATACAATATACATGATGAGAATATGATTTCCATATAGGAAGCAATGTTATAGTTAACATCTCATGATCTTCGCCAGAACACGAAACTTGTACTTATTGACTTTGAATTGTCCTAAACGACGACCACACGGCTACGATTGATTCTGATGGGAAAGATTTGGTAGATCAGAAAATGTTAGAAAATCTTTTGCTCTCTGTCTGACTCTGAAAGCTTTCTTGCTGACAAAGAAGGTTAAAGTTAGACTTTGCCTTGGTTGAAAATAATAGAGAGACTTGACTCCGTCTTTTCTCATCGTCTTAACTAAAGTCAACTGAAATAAGAAAAAACGAATCTGTGGCCTTTGCTATTATTCTATTCTAGTAGATTTTGGCCGTAGTGCAACGTGCTCACAGAAAAAGTCATCGTAGTGAATTTCAAAGTCTTTTTTTCGACCTGAGAGTTTCATATAAGTATCTCTCTCTCTCTCGTCGTTGTCTTCGTTGTCTTTTCGTTTCTTCCTTTGGAATATAAACATAATAATAGTGTGCATGTAGGGCCTAGAGGCACATCGTGCATGTCTCAGGGCCCTTAGGGGAGTCCGCTCTTGATTGCACATATCTCACTAACCGCAACATCACATAAGTACTTACTACCACAGCAGACCTTATAATATTCTTCCAACTACTCGTGTACCTCCACTACCTATCTACATTTTACGACGGACAAACTACCTGCCACCACCACTACTACAAGAAAAAGAACAAACCATCGTAATATCATCATACTGCTACAAACTACAAACACACAATGCTAATGCTCACACACATACTACACATTACGAGAAGATGCACATTGTATAATACACACTACACTCTCTCTCTAACCGTCTAACCCAATACCTACAACACGAGAAGATTGTAAGTGACTGAAGAGAATTCAGGAACTCAGAGCTCAGTCAGCTCCATCACAAGATATTATTATTTCTTTTCGTTTTCAATCCTTCTTTTACAATTACAATCCATCCACAGATAGAAACTCTCCCCACGACCAACAACAACAAGACTTTACTTTTACGTACACATCATGCAAGTGAATTGAGTGTGTTGTTGTATGTGGAAAAGTTTACATGTAAAAATGTAGCTATTCAAGCATGTATCCGAACAACCAAAGGTAAAATATCTATGCCAAGCTATTCAATTCTCATCATCGTTCCTTGGTTCGTCCTAACAATAAGAATCGTTACCTACACACACAATAACCAATGTAATGTAATAATAATACTTCGTGTAGTAGTTTAGTGTTAGTGTTGTACTGGGGTATAGTAAGGTTCACACAGTGCATTACAATTATACTATCTCACTATTACTATTTACAACAGCAGCAGCATCTCACTCTGCAGAGATCAAACATCCTTCATGTGATTCATGTCTCATTCTTCCAATAATCTCAACACATATATAATATTTCGTGTGATCTGTGTGATTATATCCCTAAAAAACATTCAATCTCATATTGTCCCCTTCCCTTCTTCTTGTCGTTTCGTTGTTGTGGTGTATTATTATTATACCAAGAAATATATTACCAACACTGCAACTCTGTTTGTACTTTTAATTTTTCTTTGCTGTGCATTTATAATGTGAATAAGGAAATGAATGATATCATGAAACATGAGTAAGTATAGTAATATTAACGTGACACACATTTGTATAATTGTGTACAAGTGACATAAGGCATTTTGTAAAACTTCTTCACTTTTTTAACGATAATCTAGAATTAAAAACTTTTATTTTGTACAAATCGAGTGAATTCATGGAAAAAGACACAAAGAACAACAATCGTCCCAGAAATTGACGTCTAGCTATCTATATGTAGTAAAATCAAGCAATATAAAATTCAGTTGAAAAAATACTGTTGGTTTCCTGCTTGTATTTACATTAGGGTGATTCTAACTTAAAGTGTACAAATCATTCTTGCTAATCCTCACGTTCAAATCGTGTGTAAGATTTTACGCAATTTCCTCATGTTGGCGTGTTATGTCATGAGAGAAGGAACGTAACTGTTATACACGTCACAACGTTAGCGTAAGCTCATTAATTTATATGATTATCGTAAAGTACTCAGAATATTTATTTTCCCATAAATTCTGCAAGTAGTTTGTAAAGGATTTATTCAACTGGTACTTATATAAGTATTGCAGTTGTATAAGCCTATGGGTTGAAGTTATATTTATACGTAAAGGTAAATACTTTGAGAAGCATAGAGACAGTTAAAGCTTCAGTACTGGAGAGATGTGTTTTATATGCAAGAAATAAGAACAAGTGTCTGTGTGGGGTGAGTTAGTAAGCAAAGCGAAGAAGGAACTGAAGAGCTTTACTAGTGACTTGATCGCTCTGGTTTTGTTTGCTTAGCTAAAGTGCTCAGAGTACCCCATTCCATCATTGAACAGATAATATAAGATAAGCTGAGCTGTAAACGTATTTATACTCGAAAACCGTAGGTTTTGGTTTATATGACTTCTGTTGCTACTCTTATAAATATATTGAGCTGATATTTCTTAAGCTACTTATAGCGGGTAGATAAATCTTGAGACTTACGCATTTACTGGGAGAGAGATACGGTAATACTCATGTTGTAGTTACTGGGAGAGGAAATGTATTAGGGAGTGGAATGGAGTGGGTGAGTGATTGTTATATCACCACTACAAGATTTTGAGGTTTAAGTTGTTTAGTGATTTACTCGTGAAAACATGATAGAGTGATTTATTTGTTTGTTTACCTTCACAAGTGAATTGTCCGTAGTGTTTGCCACTTGATTTGTCTCCGCAGACGACACACTCGATGTTTTGTCCTTTGTCGGCAGAATTTGGTGATGCGGCGGAAGAAGCAGAAGAAGTAGGTTGAGGAGGTTGAGATGCTGTGACAATGGACGAGAGTCCATTAGAACCATTCATATCATCGGAAGGACTGGTTGGAGTCATTGTCGCAGCTAGCCCCGGACCAGACGGCGGGTCACGCCATCCTGATGACGCGGGTGGGGCAACCAAGGCCATCACATCCGGAGAGAGGAGTACCCCAGGATTGGGCAGTACCCCTGCTGTTGGCACCAACAGTTTGTCGCCGTGTCTGGCCGAATGCGGGCCGAAATTTGGTCCAGGTGGTGGCGGAGCTTCCGACCACGAGGGCAAATCTAATTTGATTGGGATCGGCGTCCTTACGGAGAATTTCCCAAGATTGGGAATCGACGGCTGGAGGTGATGAGGATGATGATGGTGGTGATGGTGAGGAGCGGGAGGGTGAGGGTACAGCGCACCGCCCAATCCGTCAATTGCAGAAGAAGATTCTCCCGACTGTGCCCCTGAACGGCCTAATTCAAAACTCTCACTCGTCCGAGATGAAAAATGAGCCAGGTGATGAAGTGACGACACTCCGTGAGATAAGTCCCCTTGATGAAGATGCTGTTGCTGTTGAGGAAGAGACGTGTGAGCCGGAGACAAATGCCCGGGCCTACTCTTCCAGAATAGGCCCGAAGACGGAATCTCACAGTTAACTATTTTGTCTCTCTCTTTCTCACGGATCTAATCTGATTTCTCACCGTCTTCAGAAAAATCTCTTTCTTCTTTGTGTATCAGAGCGGAGTATTTAGTTCAATTACTTCTAATGGAGAAGTAGATAAGGAACCGTAGAAAACACGAGGCAAATGAAGACAAAGACGAATCGACACAAGGAGACACGCAATAAATAATAATTCCGTCTATTTGTACTTTTCTACGTTCGTGTGCCTAAAGCTCAACTTTTATGCAAAGGATGATCCTTACACACAGCAGTTGAGTTCAGTCAAGTCAGGCAATTAGTTTTTATTGCTTTGTCTAAGTCTGTTGTCCTGATTATGCAAAAACGTTCTGCTTGCACTGTGTCGTCAATTTTGTCAAGTCAGCGAATATTAAATTTTTATTCATTCAAGAGTCTCACAACTACTTATATGAACTCTGTCTCAAGTAAGTCAAGTCAAAGCACTTGCTTATTAATTATATTTAATCCAAACTCCTCTGGTTTGTCTATATCATTATTTAGATGACCACGAAAAACAAAACAAATCTAATTAGGTAGCAGCTGCGAAACTTACTGCTGATAATAATAAATTATCAGCAAAGTTAACATTTGTTCCTCTGGTTAATAATTTAATATTAATGTGTTCGTGTTCAGTTCACAAAGGGTATTGTGTGTCTTCCACAAGGAATTCTCATCTCATTGGAACTTATATAATAATTACAACGTACAGAAATGCAAGGCAATATTATTAATAAAATAATTATTGCCGAGTCCACAAAACACGCACGAAACCCAAGTAGTAGTAAAGTAATAAGCTACTCGTGTTTAGAAGTATCAATGTACTGTGAATGTGAATCGAGTAAAGTCGGCTCTCTCGTCTGGACAAGCGAAATCCGATATGCCATACAATTCATTCACTTGAAATTTCTCATTCGCTCTGGCTCTGACTTACGTATTGTTATTAATTTATGTAAATGTACGAGATGAGAACTCTTGGCTTTTATGACTTGTTTAGTTTATCACAATAATAATAATCTTCAGCCAAGACAATTACTAAGTAGAGGAATTCCTCGCACTTGTTATGTTACTGTTGCAATACAATCTGCACAGAGTTGAGAATCCTTTTCGTTTTTTGCGTGTGTGAGACGAGATCAGATGAAAATACGTCTCGTCTTAATTGAAACCACAACAAATCGCACAAAATTAATTATCGCGTATAAAAATTAAATCCTCGTAAAAGTTTAATGTCACCATGCCCCAAAGCACAGTCCGATGCAACAAAACGTGCTTGAGTAAAACAAACTGACGTAATTTAGTTGTAGGAGTATTTGAGTTCAAGTTCAGTGTTTCTTCGTGTCAAGTCAAAGTTGATGAGACGAGATTTAGCGGAAGAAGGAATTTTCTTTTCTTTGAATGAATTTCCATACTACTACATAACTAATTTTTATTTTGTTTCATAATAATATGATTATACTTCGACCTTGCAGGTCACTTAGGGCGAACGAGTGTGAAAGTGATGAACTTTGACTTTACAGCTCGTGCTCTACAAGATTTGACTACCGTCCTTCACATTCTTCACAACCACCACTATTTCTTACGACTTGAGCTTTGCTTCGTTCTGCTACTACTCTACGGAGGATGGTGAGATGATGAGACGATTTGCTCTTTGTGGAGGTCAGAGTGCAACTCAAGCCAAGAGGTTAGCACTGTTAACAACTGCAGTCACTACCACTCTTGTGCAAGTAAGTATACGTGTGTGTATGTGTGTATACGGCAGTGCTATGTTCAGATTCTGTTTTATTACCACACAGTGGAAGATTATTTAGTGTTTGAGTTGTATATTTGTATTAGCTGTATCTGTATGTGTGTGTCCGGAGGACGACGGACGGAGAGTGTGGATTGTATCCAGTCAGGGGCAACTCAAGCACACGACTGTCCGACCTCAGAGTTGCACGGTTACGACTTACGACTTTTCTGTGATGCTCCGAGAGCCCCGGAGGCCAACCCATTCCAATAGCATAAGAAGTATACACATACATACACACTCACACTGCATCTTTCCCTACTAGCTCCAACAACATAAACCTAAACTATCCCTATTCCTATCTATACAAATGTACCTAGCTTGTAAATATCTACACTCAAACTTACAGTAGATGGATCTTGCCTTGTATGACTACTAAACTACACCACATTACTCTGCAGACACATAATAAGCCAGGAAGAGTATTGTGTGTACATACATACACATCTGTAGCTATATAGACATTCAGCATTTGGCATAGAGAGTGTTAAGGCTGTGTATGTATGTATCTGTGTGTGTATGTGGTGGTAGTTGTAGTAAAGTAAAGCAAAGTAAGAAGAAGAAGAAGAGCTGACGACGAGTGAGTTCGGTTGAGTTGAGTAGGGCCAGGCCAGGGAGGGCAGGGAGTGACGGCAAGGCAAGGCAGTTGGTGGCAGTGAAGCCAAGCCGAGGCAGATCATACAGGGCAGCAGGGCGGGGGCAGAAAGGCAAGGGGGCTCTCTGTTTCGGCTCAAAGACCAAAGCCCATGGCATGCCATAAGATGCCAAAGTGTGCCTCCTCAATTCTTCGAGGGTAGAAAAAGGTTCAACCTCTGCGCAGCCTATGCCATCAGTGGGACACGTCGCAGGAACACCAACACAGACTTCGTCCTCCTGGTTGGCTCACCACCTTCCCAACACTTGGCCAAAGATGAGCAAATACCTCCTCTCGAGCAAACACAAAACGTCTCTACGAACTAAACGCCGGGGCAGCTACACGATCATCTTCCTCTCATCCATCAACACACAATCACTTTCGTCTCTCTTTTCTTATTCTCTCTCTCAAACCTCTTTTCCTCAGTCTTCTTCACATCCTCTTTCTTTCTTCCAAACAATAACCGTCTCATGTAACCAATGTGCTACATACTTTTTATATCACTCTCTGGAGGTAATTAATTTTGCTAGTAATTGATTTTGCCTGATAATTTCTTGTGGATTTATTTAATCGGACGAAATACAAATATCTGTAGGTACAATTGCTACAATCGCTGATGATTACTCGAATGTATAAATCTAAAGAAAACATTAAACAAGAATTGATGTACTTTGGTATTGTTAAAGTATTTATGTAGCGGATGAAATTATTTATGAAAATATTCTGTTAGGTACAGTCAGCCCGGAATGTTTAGTCGATTATGTGTTAGAACTTGACTTTTCTATTTGCTTTTGTTTAGTTACATTTTTGTAGCTGTAGGTATGTAATGACGTTTTGTGGGCAAAGAAGGAAATGAGTTTTTGGAGAGTGTCTCGACAGTCCTTCATGTCATGTTGTTGTCAGACGGGTAATTTTTCGTTAATGGGAATGGGTATAGAGAGTGGACAGTGTAATTTCGGAAAGAAATGAGAATGCGGATGAGTGTCGAGGGATTAGACGCGGGCGAGTGGCATCAGTGCACACTGCAGTGTGATGATTGTGAGTTTTATGTATATGTGTAGAGATATAGCAATGCATCTTTCGGAGCATGCACTTATAGAAGAAAGGATGCGGAGATGTGGTGAAGTAAAAGTAATAGATGAGATGAGATGAGAGAGATGAGCCGTGGGAGGTTGAAGATGCTGGCTTCTGTAATCCAGTCGACGATCTCTTGACACGCACCACAGATTGATCTGGCAGAGGTGCCCACCCGGGTTCATTGGGTGACACGAAGCCAATGGTGAGAGTGCGAGGGTGGAGCACTCCGCTTTTTCAGACACACGGGCATTCCGCGTCTGCGTTCCCTTCAACAACCAACACCGAGTTCGAGTTCGGTGACATCCTGTCGCTCTCCTTTTACTTTATACTCAACAAACCAACTCGCTCACACTCGATACTCCGCGTCCGCTGTCGACTATTTAATTCTCTCTCCTCCGCAATTCCCAACCTCACATGGCAAATAGTTGCTCCGCAAACAACACATGCAATCCAACTCTTCGCGAGTCACACCATTCTTATCCCACGATGTTAATATGCCCCACAACTAACCCTTATACACTCACATTCCTCAACTTGCACACCGAAACGGGTATTTCCGCTCCGATGCACTACATCTGCTTACATGTATTTAATAATACTTCATGTACAGGTAGCCTATATACAGAAAAATATATTATAATCAATTTCTCACGGTCAACTGTGTACAGGGATTTTCTAAAAAATTGTGTGTATCTTACCTACCTGTGTAGCAATTCATACATCGTAAAATGCCGCAAGTTAATAATGAAATGTTTTCAATTTTATTGTCAATGGAGAATTTTAGATAACTTTTGGGAAAATGCCTTATACTAATAATTGTAAGTTGTAAGTTTCTTGCACGGATAGTTTACACATAGAGATGTACGGTTAGTACAGCCACAGTTTATACGGTTAGCATTTACATTGAGAAACAAAAGTCAAAGATCATCTTGATAACAGGGATTAGGACGTGATTCATGAAATATTAGTAGAGTAGTACATAAAATAATGATATGTTTATAGTTGAAAGATTAGTGTGTATCTACACTACATACCCAGTACACCAGTACCAAGCTGGTTATTCCTACCTAGTTACAGATAAACATTTCTTGCGGCTAAAAATCCACAGAATTGAGAGAGTTGAGCTGTTTTGAGTTTTGATTTGAGAGTGAGCGACTGACTGATTGTGAGTAAGCGAGCGAGATGAAAGAAAAGGCAAAGCAAAGCGAGTGGAGAACTCGAATCTTCAAATCGTCACGTTTTCATCCTCAAAGCAACAGCAAAACAGAGCAGTTCATACATTTCAACGCAACTGGATTCTCTCTCTCTGAGTCTGGATGTTGTATGTGTGTAGTTAATTGTGTAATGGTCCTATCAGTCAGCTCAAGAGATCCTAGAACAAATCCTCTCCTTCTTTTTACTATACTTAATATTTCCGTATATCTATATAGTCACAAGCAAAACTACCCAACATTGAACTACATATATTCATATCTAACACAGAATCCCAAATCTCCCTTCGTCTATTTCAGAGATATTTAATACAAATGAAAGTATAACTCGTTTATCTATTCATTGAAAAATATATATCATTTGCTTAAATCATTCCCCTGAAACAGTTAAACAACTCGTTTTGATATTTCTATGATGGGAAATACAAACATTCCTGTGCTCTAATAAACCATACGACTGCACTTTTGAAATTATGTTTTATATATACACACAATACTATAGATATTTTTGTTAAAATATTTAATTTAGAATCTTAAAACAATCATTTTGTATTTGGACAAGTATGTTTTTATAATTATGTACCCCATTCACAACATTTTGGTATGCAACTAACATTTCCTTTTTAAATATCTCTAGGTTACACAAATAAATGTGTCAGAAAGTTAACAAGGGATTGTGAGAACAGCCTACACTATTATTTGTAATTGTTATTGTTGTCATAAAAATTAAGAAACATGGTTATAATTACTTTTCACATTTATGTAATTGTTAGTTATCAGTTATATATAGGTACTGCAGCATAATAATATTAACTGCATAATATATTAAAATGACCTAATTAATTCCTAAAGAAACATTTTTGTTTCAATTTAGATTCAACAAAATCCCACATATTTCAAGAATATTACTTCACTCGAAAATCGTATACATCCAAACGTATGACTGGACTGTACAAAGTTGCATTAGTATTATCAAAATATCTAAAAATAATTTCTTTCAAGCACTCCATCAAATGCAGATTAAAACAGTTCATATCTACAAAGTTGCTGTGAAGAACACCTTCAATAATAATAATTTTAGCAATAACATCACGTTTTGGACACATGAGCAAAAAGAAAAAGATACAGCACAAAGGAAGCCGCTGGCTCCATAATAAATAACTGACTTAGCAACTTGGCCATTTGCACTTCTAAATCGCAGTTTCGCTTCATCTGTGTTCTTAAACTGTAAATACCAATGAGATGTATGTCATTCTTTGCAAATGCGTTTACCATCCCAAAGAAGAACAGAAGTACACAGTGCAAAGAAAGATGCAAGTTTAAAGTACACTTGCACTACTGTTGGTACATTTACATAATATATTAAACCCAAACCCGTCCTTGCTTATATTTTTATATCGTTTCCTGTTTATAAAGCCTCACGTTCCAATAAAACCTTTACAGTGTACTTCATGTACATACTTCATAATAATATTATGCATAGATTCGAATGCTAAGCTTATGAGAGCGGTTATTCTTCTCCCTGTAAGTAATAATCCAAAAACCCGTGCAACCACACAGTAAGAATAGTACATAATGAATGTCAGATTGTAATTGTGCAGATAATTCAGCAGGTTGTGGTTGGAATGAAAAGGCAAGCGCGGAGAAAACGCAAACAAGGTGCAGTTTCATAGAAACTGTGAGACTGAGAATAGAACCGGGTCGAAATAATATTAAGAGCTGTACATGAACACATGTAATCATGAATGAAAAGAGGATTGATGGTGTTAATGATGTCTGGGTCCTAGTTCTGCCGACTGTGCCAATATTATATTTATTTATGCTACGTCCTTATATTGTGGAAGTACACAGTACTTTGAATCAGACAAGTATAAAGGGCATGCCACAAACAAAACTACAAAACCCAAAGGGTACGTTCACAATACGGAGCATTACTCGCGTGCATACATGAAATGATTACTGTACCACGTATCTGAATATTTTATTGTGTTGCTTTTATTAATCTGTGTGGGGAGGAGTGTCCGTGTCCACCAACTCGACTCTTACCACAGTTGTATGAGTTCCTTTCCTTTATGTGAATGAGCCACAGCGGTATATAGAGACAAAGAAGAAAAATATTATGAAAAAGTTACAATTATTATTTTTTCTACTGCGTTTTTAATATGTATCGTGCACATAGCTCGGCACCCACCCACTGAAGTGAGTGTGAGTGGTCAAGAGAGTGGGCCCACTTTACTTTTGGGCAAGCCAGAGTAGGGCGTAAGTGAGTGTGTAAGTTGG
>JABASD010001553.1:0-38236 GCA_019776165.1 Pogonognathellus flavescens
TGTGCGTATTAGCAGCTAATTTTTTCTGTGTGATGTACAATGGGCCAAAGCATTCACCATGTAAAGTTTCATTCGAATCGGCTTATGACACTTCTGGTGGTTTGCTTGTCAGCAGAATCAAATGTTTGTATTTCCAGTCTCGTGTTATCATACCGTATACCTACATATACAAATTACAACATAGGAATATAACACGTAGGTATATTATTATAAGATTTTGTGCAAGTTTATTACTAGAACTGTACACTATACACGCTTTGCCTATACACGAATTTTACAAGATCTGAAATCCCTACCTAAGTAAATGCATACACTTGGCATGGCGTTAGGTTAGTTCGTATGTGGTGAATTAAACTGCCCAATTCTATTCTCTTACAATCAATTTGAGTCCAGCAAACTTTCTTGCTTTATGCGTCCAAGACTCCAAGAAGACTTAATCTTATTATAATGAGACTCACAGGGCTATATAACTGCACCACTGCATTTCACTTATCTCTCCTCAATGAAAATTCCTTGCTGTGTACACATAGTAGTAAAGTAGAATGAAATCTAAGATAAATATAAATTATTGAGGTAGCTTTGTGTGTATTTACCATTAAAGTCATGCACATGCATGCACACAGTAATTAGTTAAAGAGAAAGAAACAGTTAAATGCATCACATTCACATGTAGACATTTCACTTCGCTTTATCACACGGATTAAGGCTATACCATCGTACAGGAATACATTTTGTGTAAAGGTTGTGATGTGACTGATGTGAGTTACCTTTGTAAAAAATAGGAACCTAAGACTACCAACCCTACCTACTACCTACCTATACTAACCTACCTAAGTAAATATTATTTGCAAATTAGGTTCTGTAAAAATTATATTCGATATAGTCTACATTTTAACCGAAAATAAAATTATTCGTCCATTTTTATTAACAATCCGGCAAACATGTAAATAGTACAAGTGAGTTGGCGAGTGAGTAAATACAAGTGAGTGAGTGGTACAAATGATTTTGCATAACTGTGAGTGATAACGATAATATTCATAGCACATAGCCCAAGCAGAGTCACGCAGAATTAACAGAAGAATATTTTTCTGTTCAACAACATCTTGGTAAAATGTATTTACCTATGTGTTATCGTACAACGAGGTTTGCAAAAACATTCCTATAGTTGTATCTGTATCATATGCATAAGTCTTTGAGGAGCAAGATGTATAATAAACCAGCAAGCTAAGCTTCAAATGGCCACTTTGCGGAAAAAAAAGACGCACGTACTCGATTTTGCAACAAGACTATAAATGCACTCCAAAACGGAAGTAATGCATTGTATAAGAAAAATAAATTTTAGACTATTTTCTTCTTCAGATTTTAGTTGTTCAATATTTTATGCTCTCACGTTTCACATGCACTTCATAGAAAGGACAGTAAATCTTGTGGCAAAGATGTTCGGTTTAAAATGTTATTTAGCTTAAGGAAAACTACACTTTTAATTTGATATTGTGCCTGACACAGATTGACAAGGTTCATACATATTACATGTATAGACACATAATTTCCTCCGAGGAAAGTTGCCACAGGTGCTTATGTCATATCATCAACGTGTGGTTGTATTTTCCTTGCTGTTATATAATATGCTTTCACCGGAACTATATACAAACTAGGGAGAAGAGCAAAACTACCAACCAAGAGTGTTCTTACTCATTACTATTAATACATAGATATACAGAGTATTATTTTACAGAAGTAAACGAGGGTCCTTCACTTTTGACTTTTATTTAGCTAACGTCATATACATCTCTGGATAATTGGCAAGAAAGTGTGGAGACAGTGTTTGGGCGATGTGGTATTAGTTCTTGCCCATTAATACCTCAGTCAGGTCACTGAGTGCATTAATTTTCATGGAGATTCTTTGTCGCAGCTTGACTTCTTTTTTCCTGAGCTTGGCAGTAAGTGAGCTGCGAGCATTACTCAACCTACTTTTATTATTGCCAAAGTTTATAGCGCAACAGGAATAAATACGAGAATGAAAGTTGATGTCAAAGTTTGCAAGTACATATTGCACGTTGTCACTTTCACCATCCAAGTCAACTTATCGTTTCCGCTTGGAAAACTCCATGTTGCTACTACGACCACTAACAACCACCACAACAGCTTTCTTTCCCTTTCAAGACTGAAGGTACTACTCAATAAAATATTTTCTAAGCACAAACTACTTACAGACACAATACACTGCTATACGTTTTATGATTTCATGCATAGTGCACTATTTCTCAACATGTACAAAATATCCTTACATCATTTGCATCTGAAATCAATACTTCGGTCTGATGAAAATATTAACTATATAAAGTCCGTCACTACTATATCCTGTCAAAACTCTGCATTTAAATAAAAATACATACATAGTACAATAATCTCAATAAAATCTTACACTACGATAGTCTGCTCGTGACTGTTGTAAGACTGTAGGGGAATTTTAAGAGATGCCTTGCGAATTGCTAAACACTGAGTGAGTTATAAACTGTCAGCAGTAAAAATTTAGAAGCGGGACCATTGCAGTATTTGAAATATCGCAAATTGTGTGCAAATTGTGTGAACAAGAATTTGATTTTTGAAACCCTTTTTCAAGTGGAAAACATATTTCTGAAATAGTCCTTAAAATATCCAAACCGAAGTTTCATTTAATTAAAAATGGGGCGGACGATGGGTAAAGTCGGTGTCTTTGTAGGAGTATTTTTACTTTTCCATACAGGATATTCAGTTTCTCAACGTAAGTCACCCGATCATCAAACTTATTTTATCATTCATATAATAATAACTTTGTTCAACAACTTTTGGACAGAATTAATTACTTTAAATTTAATCGTTATTTATTTATTCTATATATTTGAAATCACACTTTGAAATTATTACTCATTAATAATTACATTTATTTGTTTAATTTATTTTATTACAATTGACAATTTAAACAGATGACTTTCTGAATGTCCCCTGAGAAATCATCGTCTTACAGTATCGGCAGTTTATGCCACTGTGGAGTATGCTTGCATTGAAATATCGGTCTTATTCTTTGAATACAATGAAATATTAATCCAAAACAATGGACAATGGAAAGGCCTGAAAGTTATGGTTTGTATTTGTAAAGTTGATCTATTTAACTTAAGCTCCGCTGTATACGCGAGGTAAATGCAAAGACCACACCTCCGATTGTAAGGCGATGTTTTGTCAGGAGACATTCAGAAAGTCCCCTAATAGACGCGATTTAACATTAAATTTAATTTGTTTGCAGATCTCTCCTTTATTCGGTACAACGAAGAAGAATTCACTCGACTTCCTTTAGATGTAATCTACGCACCATTTATTTCATATACCTAATTTGTATCAAAGATATTTGTGATTTACAAACTCTATCAAATTTTAGATTTCTATTGCAAGCTATTATACAATATAATACAGCTTACGATAGGAATCCAATTTTTACAATACAAGCTCTATTGAAGTAGATTATGTAATGGCAGTCTAACCAAATATTGAATGTATGTAACTGCTAAGTACAAAACAACTTTGATTTCATTTTGCAGATGATGATAGAAGGTTTACTAGGAGTTGCTTTAGCTGTTTGGGGAGCTTCAGCTACAAAAACTTTCAAAGAAATTCGAGCGGTTGAAGACCTGGCATGCAAATCTTGTGAGTCATTTTTGCACAGACCAAATTTTATAACATTTAATCACAGAGGAAAGAAATTGTTTGGAAATGCGTAATGATTTGATGTGGGATACTTGTCAATTGTATGTATAAATGAATTTTATTATTAAAGTTTACATTAAAACACAATAATATAAGAAGTACAGTCAATTATTCAATGGTCCTGTCCTGAAAACTTAGTGTAATTTATATCAATGCTATAAAACAATAGATGTAAATTAAATGTTAATCGAATAAGATTAACCTAATCTTACAAACAGTGAAATACATTAGTGTACTAATCAGGAATACCAGACTTTTCAGAAAAACAATTTAGACAAAAGTTAACTTAGTTCTTCTATGATTAATTTGCCACACATTGAGGTTTTCGTATTCATCCAAACATCTGTCCACTTGTTCAGCGGTAAATCCGCTCGCAGAGCATCGCTCTCGTATCTCTTTAATATCGATGGCGGTTCCCCTTTCCGGTAATGCAGCCCTTAATTTCTGAACGATCTGGGATATTTGGTCAGAAGTTTGAGCAGCACGATTTGGATTACGGATCATTCCTATAATATAAAAGATCAGGGTCATCACATGTTTTTAGTTATGAGAACATTTTATAATTTAGTGAATTGAGTGAAGAAGACATTTGGATTTAGGATTCTATATAATATTGTATGAATGCTTCAAAAAAGTAAAATTTACCAGGTTTAACAGAATCTCTTGATTTCTCAACCATACGAATGGCTTCAGCCACGTCATCATTAATCACCTCGTTCGACAAACGTAGTCTAGCCTATTTCGAAACAAGATTTTACACATGATTAAACCGTAAGACAGAATGTCAGAAAAAAGATTAGAGTTACACTTACAAGTGCAGTGGACAAACGTAAAATAGCTAACAAGCTACGAGGAGAAGTGAAGGTAGTCTCCTTTGAGTTTCTAGCATCGTTTCTAAGTTCCACATAAGCCCCCACCAATCTCTCACTTAGAGATGGAGGAATCGTAGGGTTTGTTTTGCGACAGGCTGTTATATAACGCCTCATGAGACCCATGTCCAAAGGCTTAAGATTTGAAGGAGGTTGAATTAGATGTTGATGTACATACGTTATGTGCTTAGCCAATCTCAAATCTTCTTGCTGGTCAGCTTTGTCCTAAAGTAAAATCAGGATTATTTTGAATTTCAACAATGATCCAATTTAAAAGTATTATCAATTTTCAATTTCATTATAGCCACCTGTAATAACCACAGCAAATCAAAACGAGAGAGTAGAGCTGCAGGTAAAGCAATATTGTCTTGAATGCTTCTGTTTGGGTTGTATCTTCCATAAGCTGGATTTGCGGCAGCAAGAACCGCTGTTCTTGCATGAAGAGTAGTCAAAATACCTGCTTTTGCTATAGAAATAGTTTGTTGTTCCATTACTTCATGGAGAGATGTACGGTCAGACTCGTTCATTTTGTCAAATTCGTCAATACAGCAAACACCTGTGGTAAAATAAAATAATTATATGTAATGGAACGTATTTAGCATTAACACCAACAATCACAGTAAATTACAAAAGTTATAATATAATGCAACTCACCTTGATCTGCTAACATTAAGGCTCCGGCTTCAAGTGTCATTAACCCTGTCACTGGGTCCTTCATGATGGAAGCAGTAAGACCAACTCCAGTAGAACCTCTTCCAGACGTCAACTGACCTAGATTACACAAGAAGATTTAGTAGTCACTCAATTTTACGAATCAAACAGTGCAGTGCTTTAAAAACTGACTTCTTGGTGCAAGACGATCAACGTAAGACAGCAATTGAGATTTTGCAACTCCAGGATCACCCATTAAACAAACGTTCACTGTTCCACGAATTTTCAATCCACCCACATTTCTCTCCACACCACCAACCTATGTACAGTTTTTAAAAATGTAGATTTTAATTTCCTTCTTTTATAAGATATGATGAATAGTTGCATCTGACAGCAGGAATAAAAACAATTTTCCTTACCAACATCAGCAAAAGGGATTTCTTGACGTCTTCGTGACCGTACACTTCAGGAGCAATAGACGAAGCCAATTTTTCATAGAAATCCGATTCAGATATTTCAGCCATTTCCTCTTCTGTCAGTTCACCACCAACTTCGCCATCATCCCACTTAGCGATTGGAAGAACCCGCTGCACACCAAAATGTTATTTAAAACATCTGATAGACACACCTAATTTCGGTAATGTTCATGAACGCTATTCACCAACTGTAAAATGAACTTCTTACATGTGCTTCCAAATAAGTGTCCATTGATAAACCGTAAGTAATCTGTGCGAAGGCAGTGCTCTTGGCTAATGGCAGAAATATTCCACTAATCGCTATGTGGTCCCCTGCAGAAGCCTGCCGAGTATTTTCTCCTTTACAATGCACAGTCAAAGACCGTGGAACATGACCCGCAGGAACATCCCCACTTTGTTCTTGAATTTTCAACTCCTGGAAGCGAACAAATTTAGACCCTCTTGTTTGCAATTGTAGTCTTCCCCCGGTCTTGTTTCCTTTACAAAATTCTGAACTGCAAGTAATCAAAGGAGTAAAACTTGGTGATGAAATTGTTTGGAATGTTTCAGCCGAACAAGAGTCGCAGGAATATGTTGCCACAGTCAACAACGGACGGACTTCAGAAGCTCTTATAACGGTTCCCAAAACGGTAACGAAGTGCCCGATCTGAAAAAATATATTATGAAGTGTAAACATTTAAAATAATAAAACATGTCTAAAGACAATAGTAATTAGCCTAGTTAGTATGCTGTAGAAAGAAACATGAAAGCTTTACTTCTTCTGCTTTCAAGCCACGGATTCCAACAGCCTTGATGACACTTCTTGGTTTCAAATAGACTTCGAAACGTCGTAGCAATTCTGGAGGAAATTGAGCCTCTATTTGTGGATGATTTAAAACATCGTCTTCTCTATGGTGAGCAATTGCGAGTCTATGAGCGAGATAAACGTCCAAGGAATCTTTGGATACAAAATCTTTTGTTTTATACTCTGGCACCATCTCAGCCACCGCGTCCGATAAAATTTGGGTGTACCTACAAAATGAAATTATTTCATCACCCATTATTAGTATAATCAAACGAACCAATAATTTAGAGCTTCTACTATCTTTGATGTTTCTTTAATGGTAACATGACTCACCGACGAGCATTTTTCTCAATGTTTTCCGCAAGATCTTCATTAACCCCGTCGAATTCGACCAAATCGTCAATGTCCACAACTATAGACACTTGTTCACGATTAGCGACCGCAGTTAGTTGCTTAGCATACTTGAAATGCTTTCCTCCTCCGAGGGAATCATCATGTGTGTAATATCCCGACAAAAATGCCTTGAATTTATCTAAAAATGAAAAAATTGTAAAAAAAGTTAGAAACAATACGTTCGAAATCGCAATGCATTTTAAAATATTATTCATTATTGTTCACATAAATACATAATCAATCATGAAAATGCTCTGCTCACAAAAACATAATACACAACAATAATGGCAATAAATATTGAATAAACTCTAATTCATAATTTGCTGTTTACCTTTGTCTTCTTCGTAATCAAATGTTGCCATTATTGATTATTGGTTTTATTAAATCCCTATTATACAATAGCACTTTTAGAAAATAAATTTTATCTTTGCAATCAACACTTTCTAAATACTTTCAAAAAACTTTCAAAAAATGAAACAACTGAAACAAGATTGATATGTTCACAACACAAGAGAATACACCGCACTGACACAAGAACAACAAAACTTTTCTGTCGCCGTTACAAAGACTCGCAGAGTTTTCGCCCGCGTTTTTATCTCAGCATTGACTGACACTCAGCATAATAATTCTTTGACGAGGGAATCCAGCTTATATTCAATTTGGTTTTTGCGCAAAATTATAAAATTGTCACACATTTTGAGAATGTGCAATCACATTTTGGCTGTGCAAAATATTTTTCATTTTTTTAATCTGTGTGTTGTATTTGCATGGGTGATGAAATTTTAATTGTAGATTACGTAATTAAGTAGTTTAATAAATTATTCATACTTAAGCCAAGCCTCATATTGAATTTCAATATGTTATAATAATAAGGAATCGTAATAGAATAACATTCGGCATTGGTTGGCATGTCGTGTCTTGATCGCACTAGTTAGTGACTGGCCCAACTGATTCGTCACAAGTGACACAGTGACAGTTGTCAGTCGTAGTACGACTTATGAATGAAATCGAAACATCACCTATTCCTTTTAAGGTCACGTTCACTTTTGTGAAGTCAATTTATTCGCTTATTTTTGTGTTTAGTTAGCCAACTTTAACTGTTGGACAAATCAGTCTCAAAATATAAACAAAATGGTTAAAGAACAGTTTCGAGATTATGACAATCGATATAGAGTGTAAGTGTCGTTTTTATAATTTATTGTAAATACATACAACATATCACCTAGATTTTTGTTTAAATATTAAGAACATTTATCATTTATTGAACTATGAGGTGTTTTTAATGAAGATTTTTTAATGTTTCATTTAGATCTGCTGTTCATTTTACTGTGAGCAGCGCAGAAGACACTGCTCGACAGGGGCAGTTAAGGGTTGTAGCGAAACATTTGTATCAGCAAGATGGGAAACGAAATCCCGTTATGCATGGAGTTTTGGACAGAAGAATGGGAACTTGTAGCAAAGACGCAAAATGTACTACATGTGGAAAAGGCATGGTGGATTGCGTTGGACACTTCGGTTATGTTGACTTGGAACTTCCTGTATTTCACTGTGGATATTTTGCGGCTGTTCTTAATATACTTCAATGTATATGCAAGGTAATCAATATTATACCATATTATTAGTGACATTGATTGACTCAAGTACTAATTATTTTGCGTCGAAAACATATTTGTATTAATTCAAGTATTACAACAATGATTTATGGTCATTTTCAGAGCTGCGGTAAGCTTTTATTAAAACCACAAGATAAAGAGGAATTTAGACGAAGAGCAACGAAAGAAGATCTTAGTTACCTATCTAAAAAAGCTATTCGCAAGAAGATAATCGTATTAGCCAAAAAGATGCATCTTTGTGTATACTGTGGAGCCCCGAATGGGGTAGTTAAAAAGTGTGGCATGCTTAAAATTGCTCACGATAAATATCGCTACGCAAAAAATGGAGAGCCTTTTAAAGAATTTACAAGTACTTACCATTCTTTATTTCTCATTGTATATCTACATAAATATTAATGTAGGGACAGAAAATTAATTCGTGATTTGCAATTCATTTTTTAAATTTTAGGAGAGTTTGAAGTCTCAACAGGTAGCAAGTTTTCTCAAATGGACGCCTCGGTAGAAGTATTGAATCCTCTTTTTGTTTTGGAACTCTTTGATAGAATTTCAATGGATGACATTCCTTATCTTATGATGGGCGTAGGAGGTTCACCTACTGATTTGATACTTCAAAAAATTCCTGTTTCTCCTATTTGCATTCGTCCATCTGTTGTATCTGAAATTAAGTCTGGAACGTGAGTGTGTAACAAAACCATGAAACGTTAATATGAATGTAGTAACTTTAATAGATTAACATTAAAAAATATGCGTTTTGAAATATATAGGACCGAAGACGATATTACAATGAAAATCAGCGAGATATGTTTTTTGAATGAAGTACTTGCCAAACATCGAGAGTCAGGTGGAAAAGTCGAGATGATTGCTGAAGACTGGGAGTTTATTCAAATGCAATGCGCTTTAGTCATTAATTCGGAAATGTCGGGTATTCCAGCTCAACATATGGGAAAAAGAAAAACAGGAAGGGGCTTTGTTCAGAGATTGAAAGGCAAACAGGTACACGTAGTTCTCAATTTTCTAAAAAATTTCAATGTTTTATGAAAAATGGTAAAATCAATTTTATTCTACAGGGACGATTTCGTGGCAATCTTTCTGGTAAACGTGTCGACTTTTCTGGACGATCTGTTATTTCCCCAGATCCAAATTTGTTCATTCAGCAGGTACATTTTTATTATATTTTTACCGTAAAGTTATTTGATAGGCAGCTGAAAATTGACATCAGGTTCTCTACTTGATTAGGTTGGTGTTCCAGTGCATATGGCTAAAATTCTGACGTATCCAGAGAGAGTAACACCGTACAATATCAAGTGGCTCCAAATGTTGGTGAAAAATGGTCCTGATGTCCATCCAGGAGCAAACTTTATAGAGAACAAAGAAGGGAATATTAGAAAATTTTTAAAGTACGGGGATCGGAATAAAATGGCAGCAGAACTGAAAAATGGTGATATAGTTGAAAGACACACTTATGATGGGGACGTCGTTTTATTCAATCGCCAACCTTCTCTTCATCGACTTAGCATTATGTGTCATCGCGCTAAAGTCGTTGAAGGAAGAACGCTAAGATTTAATGAATGTGTTTGTGCTCCTTACAATGCGGATTTCGACGGGGATGAGATGAATATTCATTTACCTCAAACGGAAGAAGCTAAAGCAGAAGCACTTACTTTAATGGCTGTTAGTGAGATATACAATTTTTATCTGTACTATCACTGTCTATACTTGGAGGCACTATTCGTGTACTAATCAATATTAATTTTATGTAGAATGAATCCAATCTAGTCACTCCCAGAAACGGAGAGTTAATAATTTCAGCTACTCAAGATTTCCTTACGGGGGCGTACCTTCTTACAAGCAAAGATATCTTTTTCACCCGACCTGAGGCGACCCGGATAATTGTGTGGGCAGCAATATCGCCTTCAGATTTGGTTGAATTACCTCCTGCAGCAATAAGAAAACCCATAGAGTTATGGACTGGCAAACAAATTATTTCAGTAATATTTCGGCCAAATCGATATACTAAAGTCAAGCTTAATTTAAGAGTGAAAGGCAAAAATTACACAGGAAGTGGAGAAGAATTGAATGTTAATGATACTTGTACGTAACAGCATACTTACTCAAACATCTCAAATCTCAACATTGTATCCTGCATTATTATACAAATTGCTAATAATCATAATTTTGTAATGTTTCTTGTAGTCGTGGTTGTTCACAACTCAGAATTACTGGCTGGGTCATTGGATAAAAATACATTAGGTTCTGGAGCCAAAGCGAATGTTTTTTATGTTCTTTTAAGAGATTGGGGTAAACATGAAGCCTGTATTGCGATGTATCGACTAGCTAGAATTACTGCTAATTATTTAATGAACCGCGGATTCTCTATTGGAATTGGGGATGGTAAGAAAAATGTACAAAAGTTTATTTGTAAAGGTTATTTCAATTGGTTAATTGATTTTTAAATCTGTAGTAACACCTGGAGCTCGTCTCATAGAATCTAAGAAGCAACTAGTTATGTCGGGATACAATAAATGCTTTGAAATGTTGTCTAAACCATCTGAAACATTGGAATCTTCTGAAGGAGCTGTTTTGAAGGAATTGTCTGATATTCGTGACGCAGCTGGTAAATTATGTGTTCAAGAACTGCACAAAAGTAATGCTCCACTTATAATGGCTCAAAGTGGCTCTAAGGGATCCTACATTAATATTTCTCAAATGATTGCTTGTGTGGGACAACAAGCTATCAATGGCAAACGTGTATCAGAAGGATTCGAATTAAGATCTTTGCCACATTTCAGACGTCATGGTATGTAACCCAACTCTATAACTGATCTAGTAAGAAAGCACCGGAAAGTATATAAAGTATATTATTAGGTGTGACATTTATTAACGGGGAATATTTCATTCATTACACTGTAGATCGTGGTCCTGAAGCAAAAGGTTTTGTAGCCAACAGTTTTTTTACTGGACTGACGCCCAGTGAATTTTTCTTCCACGCGATGGGTGGCCGTGAAGGCTTGGTGGACACTGCAGTGAAAACTGCCGAAACGGGTTACATGCAACGGCGTCTGGTAAAAGCCTTGGAAGATCTGTGTTGCCAATATGACATGACGGTGAGAAATGCTGAAGGACATGTAATCCAACTGTACTACGGTCTTGATGGACTTGATCCAATGTACATGGAAGGCAAAGACAAACCTGTGGATTTTGACCGAGCTTATCTTAATGCAAAGGCCACGTTTACAGCAAGAGAAGTGCTTTTGAGTACCATTGGTAAAGAGACATATTTAGAGGACATTGCTAAAGAACTCAAAGCAACAGCAGAAGCATCCTTGTACAGTGAAGAATTCGAAGTAGACTTGAAACAATTTGTGATGGCAAATGTATTTCGATCTGAACAGTTGAATATATTTTTAAGAAATTGTTGGAATAAATTCTTCCGAGCGAGAATGGAACCAGGAACAGCTGTAGGTGCATTGGCGGCTCAAAGTATAGGAGAACCGGGTACTCAAATGACCCTAAAGACTTTCCATTTTGCTGGTGTTGCTTCTATGAACATTACTTTGGGTGTTCCTCGTATCAAAGAAATTATAAATGCTTCGAAATCAATTTCAACCCCAATCATACAAGCTCGACTGGTAAAAGACGTCCCCGAAATTGCCGTGGAAGTAAAAAATTTTCTACAGAAAACAGTTCTCGAAGAAATAGCCGACAAAATCGAAGAAGTGGTTGTACCTGACGATTATTTCATTTTAGTGCATTTGAATGAAAAACTAATGATTAAGAAACAAGTTACTCCTTATAGTGTTGCTGCTCATCTCACAAGTGTCTTAAAAATTAAAAATCACGACGGAATCAAAGTTATTGATAACATGCTCTGCATCTTTCCACCAGAATCCAATAAAACCACAACTTACTTCGGACTTCAGTCATTTGTAAAATCACTTCCAAAAGCTGCAATCAAGGTTATTAGATTAAACTACCTGTCAAATTGTATTGAATGATTTATATTCACGAATTTATGGCATATACAGTTAGTATATCGTTACTTGATAACTTTCAATAATGTCTGAAGATAATTTGTGTAATGTTTCGTGTTTAGGGCATTACGGGCATAAACCGGGCCATTGTATCTCAAGAAAATGATGGAACATACAAAATCTTGGCAGAAGGAGAAAATTTTCGAGGAGTGTTGACAACGAAAGGTGTAGACCATGTAAGGACGGGCACAAATAATATCTCGCAAGTAGAAAAGGTTTTGGGCATTGAGGCTGCAAGGTAAGCTACGAGGACAAAAAGATGCAAAGATTTTTCATTAAAATTATAATCCTGTTCGTTCACAAATTTCTTTTTTAATTCAGATCATCAATTATTCGCGAAATTCAATACACAATGGAGTCGCATGGAATGTCTGTGGATAAACGTCATTTAACTCTCGTCGCAGATTTGATGACATGTCGCGGTGAAGTACTAGGAATCACACGCCATGGTTTAGCGAAAATGAAAGAATCCGTATTGATGTTGGCATCATTTGAAAAAACTGCTGATCATCTCTTTGAAGCAGCTTATCATGGTCAAGTAGACACAGTGGCTGGCGTCTCCGAGTCCATTATTCTGGGACTACCTACGACATTGGGAAGCGGTTGCATGCAAGTTATCGAAAAAAAGGCTCCACACAAACCCCTCGTCCAGCGACCTTTAATTTTCGAATCCGCTTTCACCGTTTGTAGTAACGCTACTTCTAGTTCAGATAATAATACTCCCAGAGATGAAGATGACTACTAACGAAATTAACATACTAAACGCTAATGAATTAAAAATCCGAAATTAATTTGACGGAAAAGTTTTATGAAATTATAAATATATATCTACATATATCTACATGTTAACAAAAGTTATGCAATATTTTACTAAAACGAATTGTGACTTTATACGTATTTATTTGTGATGGATGGTTTATAAGAAATGGAATTAAATAGGCGTTTTCTCACGTTCCTCTTTTAATTTCGCATCTGCTTTTTTGATTTATACATTTTATACGATTACAATCATGTAATAATAATTAAGGAAAACATGTTTTATAAATATGCTTATTAATATATTCATGACCTACTAGAATATAGGGACAAGGATATCATTAAATCTCTTATTTGCAAAGTTTCGGCATCTGAATTATGAAATAAGAAAAGGACTTGTTGCAATAAGCAACTTTGACACTGAAATTATCGAAATGACTTGACTTGTTTGATTTTCTTTAATAATTGCACTTTGATTTTTTCCACACACAAGTTTTTTGACATTTCACAATGGTACACATGTACACAAACACGAAACAACACAAAACAACTATAATTTAATCAATTATATAGTAAATCATTTTTAACTCACACTTTGCCATACTTTTTTACTCTTATAACATTATAACTACACAACATTCACTGCTTCTTCATCTAAAAATTGTTTACACGAGGGTACGTATAATATTTATTCGACTCGTCCAACTTAACTGATTTGGTGGTCACGTCAAATGAGACGTAAGTAAGTACATAATGTGGCACTTTTACAGTACACACGTTACAATTAAACAGAGTTGCTGCACGTAGTAAGCACACTTCTTCTTCTGCACATTCTAAACCTAAGTCCTCTATGAATATTTAATTGCTATCATAATTGCATAGTAATCCTTAACTAGGTATATCATTATATTATAGTAAGCTACTCATTTATGTGTACACAGATCCATTTAATTGTTGCATCATATTGTATGTAACATTATACAATAGTTATTATTATTACAGTACAGTAGTAATACACAGTTCTCATCTCTATTTCTAAAGCTACACATTTATCATTATTGTATTGTATACTTAAGTCATAACATTTAATTTCATTTCTTATTAACTACAATATTCCAACTAACCAACATAATTTATTATTGTGGCTTTTAGTTGTGTGTAGAGTAGGGTTGAGTGCAGGTGGAGGCTGCATCACCCACCCACGACGACATGACACTCTCCTACAATGCCATTTACACTACAATACTCTCTTTGTATTCTTTTATTGTTACTGTATGTTATGTGTGTGTGATTCAATTCAATTTCCAACGAGTCTCACTAAATAGTATGACAATACTTTTACACATTTACTAATTATTATGATTATTATAACATTAATTATTATAGGAAGGCACAAATATATTGTATCATTGTTTGTATTCTGTTTCCGATTGTCGAGATTCGCCATAGAGGTTTATAAACTTTAATATTTAAGGCTGCCATGGTCCGCTTCAATGACCTACTCATCAATATTCACTAAAAATCCTTCGTGTTTAGGTAGTACGTGTTTTTGCATACGAAATTCTACTAAGTTGGTCTTGCGGATAAAGGCCCACACCTGACGTGGTCTGACCTTGTATCCAGTGTACAAATGATTTGCAGGATTTTTTTTATTAAAGACCTCCTCCGAAACAACAACTTAATTATTTCATTTATTTATGTGCGAGTGTCCGTGTGCATGTGTGTGCGTCATTCAACGCTCACTCCTACCACACTTCTCCCAATAATTTCTTTATCCAGGACACGGCATCATTTTATTTATTAGCAGAGTATTTTTAAATGTATGTGTGTAATTGTAGTATACTCCAGTTGCTATTTACTAGTACAGTCTAGTAGTAGTTGAATAGAAATCATAATTTCCCTAACACTGTTTTTAAGTAAAAATGACAAGACTTGAGTTGCACAGACTACTTATCACCTACGAAGAATTATCGTATTGCATTTTTAAATATCCATTTTTTTCATCAATTTGGCCAATGAATTTTACTACCAGTGTATTGTATCAATATTAACAGACAGACGTATTTATGTATTATTTTTACTCGTGCTAACAATGCAATTTCAACTATTAGAATTTTAACTACAAAATTTCCATGTTATAAGGATTATTTACAATAATAACTTTCTCCGAATTTGCTCTAGACTTTCTCTCGAATTTGTCAAACATTTTATTTGCACTTTTATTTTAATTGCTACTTCTACCTACCAAATAATCGTATTTATAATAATTAATTAAGTACCTTTATTAATTAGCTACCATCATGTGTAGACAATAAATGTGCAGTAATTGTAGTAAATGTATATAATATAATATAATCGTAGTAATAAGGCGCAGTCAAGTCACATCATTCAGTTCGTGAACAATAAGAAATCCACCTCTCTCTCTTTCTCTGTGCATTTAAGTGTCCTTTCCTATTTTTCCTGAATGCTTTCTCCCACTTTCTCTTTCGTTACTGCTATTAGTACAAATGTACTTAATACTATAATGCATTGCATTGAATTGATTGATTGATTTTCATTGCTGACGAACTGACATGACAATAAGGCACAGTTATGTTAAAACAATGGCAGCAAGCATCACCGAAACTATAATTATGTTATTATTATACGTAATTATTGCATTTCTTTGCATTTTAGTTAACTTTCAGCATTAAAACGGGGAAGTTTCATTGTAGAATTGGCATCAACTGACTAAATAAGTAAGTTAAGTAATTAAATTAATCTATATCAATTAAATTATAAATAATTACACATGTAGTGCTACTGTCAAAAATTCCTCGACATCATCATTCACCCAGACACAAATACATTGTTCGTGCTTGATGAGATGACGACGAAGAATTAACAACAACAACAACCATTCACAACGACTGCAATAACAAATGCGCTAATAAAGTGGTAATAAGTAACTCTACACGACATAAGTATGTTAAATATTAATTGCATGAAATTAATTAGGTTGTATAGATTTACAAACGCAAGTGTATCTCTACTACACGAAGAATACTCATCTGAATCAACTATACAGAAATTTACTACTACAATTTTAATTGTAATTATTACTACGTGTATGTTACTTTATGATTGTTACGGAAAAAACGAGTATCAGCATTTTAACGTATATAGCAGCTCTAAATAAAGATTTGTAGCCACCAGCATAACAAAGAGAAAACTGAATTTCTCCGAAAGTGTAAGAAACGAGTCAGAACTTATTTTCCGTCTTTCTGCATGATTTCTGTTAATTTCTTGTTGGTGTTTTGCAAGAGAAGCGAGAAGAGCAAGGCAGGCAATGAGGCAACCCGACCGAGCGGCCGTTAATGCAGCAGCCCCCTCCCCCAACATTATTTAGACGCTTATTAAATTCATACACATAATAATAAAGGTAATTGTTATAATAAATGATGACATGTCCATGTCTTGTCTCTTTCATCGTCACCAAGGCACATAATCAGTGACCATCTTAAAGTTCTACTATTATTGTACAGTTTATACGCACTTTCACGTCACCACAAGGCCAACAACTTACAACGAACCCACACGAAGAAGAAGAATTGATTATTGGGTATTATAGAGTAATTTCGTTCAGTCAGTTAACTCAGTTATAATTAGTAGAGTAGAAATATGAACAGATAGGACAATTAATTACAATTAATTCATAAGTACTCTTTGAGACTTACACTAAATATAATTATACTACAGGTAGCTATCTCGTTATCTCATCTATCAATTAAAATGTAATAGCTATAACAATGATTAATAAGTTAATTAAGTACGATTTGATTACTTTAATAATCTGGTGATAATTTCGTATTGTAGCACCATACCTACTCCTCCTACGCTTTCACTATGTCATATTGTTCGTATTGCGAATTTATAAGTGAACTGTATTCAGTAGGATAATTATTATTGTAAATATTAGACGAATAAAATTAATTTATAAATTGAAAATTAAACACAACACAAAGTTTTTGAAATAGACGGGGATACACAACGTTGTCCGTAGTTGGTTGATGAGTACCCCCGAGCCACATATAGAGGAAAGTTAAACATACACAGAATATGAATTATTTGATTATTGCTGTATTAATTAATTCAGTTTTTCGGTGTTTAATGACATGTCGATTAGTCGAGTGTAGTAGTAGTGGAAGTAGTAGCGTTGGTTGATGGGTTTTTGGTTCATTTTGGTAGTGGTAGACTCATTGTGTGGGAGCTCATAGAAATATTATTTTATTATCAATAAATATTTTATTGTAGTTTCGGGTAAGGTTGGTATTGTTATATTATTATAGTTTTTTATACAGGAGATAAGTAAAAACTTTGCATTCTTTGAGGGAGTCTTGCTGTTTTTGGTTTGGTTGAATTCAATGTTGGGTTTAGTTTTAAACAGCACAGTACAGAAGTAGTAGAGGTATAGAATTGAGAACGTCTTCGTGAATCATCATCATGAGAGACAGAGTTTTGATTTATAAACGAGGGATTTGATTATTACAACAGTATTATAGTCATATTTGGTAATATTTAATAGTAGTAGTATAGGTGGGCAGTGGAGTTGGTTTGTTGGCTTTTTAGTGGTGTAATTGGACTAAATATATTTTTAAATAAGAATAAATACAGACAGATGACAGTTGGAGGTTGTTTTGTAGTAAATAGTAGTGGTAGTAAATATTTAAGTGAGGCGAGGTGAGGCAGCTCTATAAATTAAATAGTAGGAGAGTAGTCAAGTCACAAACTACAACAGTAACAACAGTACAACAGTAGTAGTAATAAATAACAGACAGATCAGAGAATAATCAGATCAGTTGTTGTTATATGCAGGAGGTGAGTGAGTCGGTTTTGTTTGCAAGTCGCCCCCACGAGGTGTTAACAAGACCTTGATTGATTCAGATCAGAGACATGTTCATTTCATTCATTGCATTTGGGTTAAAGTTCCAAAATATCGCTCCTCCCACCTATAGTGTTACAGAAAAGACAAAACCACATGAGGTTAGTATTTGCATTTCTCCAAATTTTTGCATTAATTCCACAGCTACTAAGAATCAGAGTAAGTAGTAAATAAGTAAATTGCAGAGACAACAATCAACCCTTCCCCAAGAGTCACCTCCTCAAAATAAACCCCAAAATAATTCTTTCCAAAAAGTCAAAATCTTATTCCTCCAAGTCACAGACCGATCAAATCAAAAATTAAGCTTTTTACTGTATTCCATGCTAATTAACACTTTCACTTTCTTCACGAGAAAGCAACCCCTTTCTCCAAGTGAAAGTCCCTTTCCTTTTCCCAAAAATATTTTCGTCAAAATTTTTAGCCATGCTTACGAACGACTTTTTCCCCGTGCAAAACCCATGCAATTGACATGACCATTTTTATTTGTATATCCAATTGTTAATTTTTGTAAAAAATAATTTGTAACTTAATTCTCATAATTTCTCACTTTGTCGCTGAGTCTTATTCGTTGTCGGTCTGTGAGGGACTGCGAAAATAATCAAGATGGACGAAGGGGAGAGATGATTGTGTCAATACTTTCCAAATATTAATATTCTACTCAAACTACAAATGCTCTACGAATTATTAACGTTATTCTCCAACAAAGAAATACAAAAGGCCATTAATAACAGAAAAGAACAAAATACAATGCGTTATATAATACTCCCGTCAAGTAAGTCCCTCCCTTCCCACAAAAATTGGCCCAACACAAGAATAATGTAATTATTATAAACAACAAAGTGAAAGACAAATTAAAAGATTGCTGAAAGGAATTACATCTATGGAAAAGTAATTAGCGGTTTGTTTTGTTGGGTCCTAATGAGTTATTAAATTGTGTTTCGTAATAATGAAGAAATAATTGAATGACTGACATTAATTGAAAAGTGATGATAAACTACTTGGAAAACCAAAGTTGTGATGAAATACAATAAACCACAATTCAAAGGTGGGATGGGCTACAAAATAGGGACAAGTATACAAGCAATGTGTTTTGTTTTTCTTTGTGTGTAGCAATAATGTGGTAGTAGAGTGGTAGTAGTACACGAACAAGAATAGGACACAGACAGAGAGAAAGTCAGAGACAGAGAGAAAATTAGTATTAATTACTTTTTGAGAGAGATTCACCTGCAATAGTGTGTCGCGGTTGTTAGTGTAGGAGGGAAGCAGAAGGATCCGATTTAGGAAGGTAGGGATGGTCCCTCAGCGTTGTCAATCGTCGCACGCCACTCATCTTACCAACTTTATACACCACAAAATAAAATATTCCCATTTTAATCAAGTCAACAGTAAGTTAAGTAGCAAAATTAAACTTTCATTTACTTTCCCTACTTTCTCCCAAAAGTATTCTTCCTTGTACATACACAAATAAAATAAATTTTAAATTCCTTTTCAACCTCACATAGACCCTCACATAGACATTATCACTTAATTGTAACACATACGCATTCTTTCCATCCCCCACGGTAGAAGTAGGCAAATTAAATTTAATTCATCATTAAAAATTAGATCATAAATAGTAATTATTATTATTACTCTAATATTCCACATAAAGAGGACTTTCTAAATGTCTGTTTTAAAAACACAGGGTCAAATCTCAACAGGGTACACAGTATGGCTGCAGAGCTCAAATATCAGGCCATGTTTTTGAACGGGCATTCAGAAAGTGCTCTACTTATTTAGTAATTAATTGTATAGCTCTAGCAAATCTTTCAAAGTATGTATAATATACTATGTCCTATCTTTCCTGTCAAAATCCAGATGATAAATTCTAAAATCCCTTATCAGAAAAAAAGAGAGAGGGTGGTGTTGGTTGTGCTACGATAGTACAGCGGGTCATTCATTGTCACAGTCCACATGATAAATACTAAGAGTATGATTAGCTCTACTACTACCCATAAAACGAATTAAAATTAACAAGTCACGCACACATAACGTCAACGTACAATTAAAATACTTTTCTACGTAACAGCTCAGCGAAAGAAAAGTATTTTAAAATTAAAGCTCTCTGTCATCACATTCAACGCATTTCGGTGGACGGAAGAAACTTTTTCCCGTTCGTCCTTCTGATTCAGAAGCGGATAATAAAATTATGATTACATTTCATGGATGGGGTGGGCCGTGGTGGTAATTCATAGGTAAAAGGTGATTGATAAATTAATTTTCATAGACACAGTACAAGCAGAGCATTGTAGTAATAACAATAATAATGCAATACGAATATTACGAACTACACAGATACACGGAACACATTGAATATTGTCATCTCTCTCGTGTAGGTTTGTGTGTGTGAGTGAACCCAGACAAAAGACCCGATAGATTTGATCATGGTCGACATCATCCTCCTCATGCTCTCATTGCATGCTCCATTCTGTTTTGCATGCCATGAAATGACATGGACATGACACATGACATTTAATTATAGCAACAAGACACAGCATATGATTATTACTAAATTATAGAAGCCATATGAGCTATGTAGTAAGTTCATTGCGTTATAATATTTTGTCAGCATTTTATAACATGCTCTAGTTAATTTCCTTCTCGTCTGCTGGCTCTCTGGTATTTTGCCAAGCACCTGAATAAATCAAATCAAATCGTCACACTCGTCACATGCAAGCAACTTCCACAACTAAACGACCATAAAACTCACATGCGTCAAATCATCAACATAACATTTTCCATCTAACCAGAAGAAACTTTGCCTTCAATTCAATGCATTTTAGATCAAATAATAATAATAAAGTTGTAACCACTCTGTCAACTATCTAATAAATAATATTATAATAATGTAACCAAAGTATCTGTATATAAAACTACATACTACATACATTATTGGCTAAATTGATTATATTATCAACATTCATGAGTCTTCCTGACAATAAATATGGCTATACTATATACTTCAACAGTACAAAGTGTATTGCGTTTATAGCACGTGAAAAGATACAAATCACATCATGAAAATCTGAAAATACAAAAGCTGTGGTTCTCTGAGGAAATTCCAGGAATCTGAAATCAAATTTGTCAAATAGCAGTGTATAAAATCGTGGCAGTAGTCTCTTCAACAGGTTTTCGTCACAACACAAGAAAATATAGAAAATTCCACCTTGATAATACTTCAAGTATTTATAGCTCCGAGCGTAATGCGTGAAGAATACTCAAACGTAATATGACAATGAAAGTAGAAGTAGATAAACTTTCTTTTCTAGGTAACCGTACAATAGTGCCTACCTACAATATAAGTAGATTAATGAAAAGACGGAATTTTTTTGCAAATAAATCAAATCTCTATCTCTGTATAGTATTCCCAACTGAATCGTATATAATATTATGTCCTGTATTACTCATTGTTCGCTTATCCATCCGTCCTGGTAATCAATAATCGTGTGCTGAATTGAGCTTTCAATAAAGGTAGCCGTATATCCACAAAACCCTACTTTATATTCATATTATTATGCAGATTCGATTTCAGTCATATTTTTCAGGTTTACAAAGATCCTATATTTAACTAACACTATACTGCAGCAGCATTACTAGAAACAGTATGAAAATTTATCTCTGCTCTTCATAATGTTATGTAATAACCTGCCAGACATAAAAGCGCACAAGTGAAGTCTCATCATTTTTAGAGCAAAACCACACGAGCACAAGGGACGCACACGAAAGCTCCTCCACAACTAATACTCTTACAACTACCACACAGAAAGATACAAATAGCTGAACCAAAGTAAAACTAATCCAGACTCCAGACACGATAACCTAGGAAGACAGGTACTCGATCTCTTGTCGTACTGTATAAAGAATGTGAGATGCACTCCACTTATTCTAAAAAGTCTACTCACAGTTTTCCCCTCTCTCGTCGTTCTGCGTGCAATTCTATTCATTTCCTTTGACTTTTGACATAAGAGAATATAATGACATGACGAATGAGTGTCAAGTGTGTGTTCATTCAGTTCAGCACACTTTTTAAGTCCTTCTGCACACAGATGTATACAATTCTAGCATCGTTCTTCTTATATTATACTCATCTATTATTCCTTCCCTTACTAAGCAATATTATTAACTCCTTTCTACTCAAACACACTCACAGCACAATCGTCTAGTCTATAGGTATGTATTTCATTTCCGTATTGTCAGCCTTTTTTACGTACTAAACGTGATTTCATTTTGATTCCATCCTTTTCTACGTTTTTGGTCTGGTCTGTCTGAGTCTAGAGTTTAAGCTTCTATTACTCTGGCTCGCATTTTTACTTTGCCTGTCATGACAGCTGGAATAAAATTCATAAATACAGACAAAGTCATCTCTGTTTCTCCACTTGACTCGTTTTTTTACATCAGTGGTTCCTTTTCCATTTAGAAATATATTCACCTACTTCCACATATACTAATGCTGAATCGCCCAGCAGTCCCTACTCGCTAACCAACTCGTTTGACAGTAAAACTTTTATAATACCTAAATAATAAGTAAATACCTACTTATTTCATTTTAACCATTGCATAAAGTAAAGCCACATCACAACCGCTATTATCATGTCATATCATTTTGCCTCATCTTTCATTAAATACATTTATACAAACATACCTACTACACTCTTCATTCCATTCCAAACCCTAAATATGCCAACAACAATTTTTAACGAGCTGGTGGATCTTTTATGCTACACCCTCAATACCTTCTCTTCCCTATATGAAGATTGTTTTACTTAAAAATATGTTTAAAGCTATGATTTCGTTTTTGATTTCATGGTTGATAATATAACTACTAGTAATATTTAGTAGTGATAATCACACTGCTACCTTCTTAAGAATAAGCTAAGAGAAATAAAATAGTAAATGGTACACATAATATGGAGAGCACTGGTAATGTCGTCGAGACATCACTCCTTCATATATGCAATGCATGCGAGGTTTACATTACTTTAGATTTGACACTGACACTACGCTTCTAATCGCTCCAGTGAACAAAGTGACATTGACATAGAGACTGACATCGTTTGGTTGACTTCTGGTTGGTTGCACTGGACGTTTTTGATTGACGTGACACATGTCTCAAAATCGTCCACATAAATGCTCAAATTTTACTCAAGCAAGTGCAGACACGCACAAAGGGCAACCAAGTCCAACTGAATTGGTAAACTATAAATTGTCTGTGGAGCAACACACCCCTAATCTACACTAGCACTTATTTAAATACATCATGTTACACGCTATAGACCCTAGAATTATATAAATCAAATACAGCACACTCCACAACCAACATTTATATGCAATCAAATCAACACACGTACACACACTTTGAAAAGAAATGCACAGAACTGTCGGCGGTACGTAAAAAACTGAGAAAAAGGACTTTCATTCCAAAGGAATTGAGTTGTGTGCAATGCAATAAAATGCATGACTTACGGCGAAGTCGACTTCTATTAACCAACATGAATCATGTTCGTCGTCTCTTACTTCTACTACTACTTATTTTCATTACTCTACTCTCTGCAGTGTTGTAGTCGACGAAGAGAATATCATAGTAAGTAATCCTAACTAAAAGTACAAAACAACAGCACAGTAGTAGAATACACAGTCTCGTATTGTTTACACAAACATAATCTTTGTAATAATAACGTACTAATAATGATAACAGTAAAAATACAAGAAGGATAGATTGGATTTTTGGTTGCTGGATGCGGTTTGGTTTTTTGGGTGCATAATGTATATAGGACAAGTCAAAGTTCAATGGTTGCAATCACAATAATGTAAATTACGACTCTACAACACAGTATAGCCACTACTCTACAGAATCTTCTACATAAATACAGGTAGACAGGGAAACAGATAAACTACACAGTGGAAGATGATCACGAATGACAATGAAGATGACCACAGTGTACTCATAAGGACTCAAAAAGAGAATACACGCTACTTGCGCTATACGGTAAGGTTAAATGGTTAAGTCAGCGTAGTATGTAAATAATACGTGGCTAAATCGTGTACAATAATGGTTTGTATAAAGGGAAGAATAAGAAACAAGTGCCACCACAACAACAACAAAGGGAAAACCTTTTCTGAGTAACAACAGAAAGAAGACCAATAATAATATTATATAAACTACAAATCGTATGCATAGATCTGCAGACTACTCTTACTTGTATAAATGCTAATAAGCTTACAATGAATTGCAAATTGAAACCCATTTGAGGAGCAGAGTGCAGAGATTATACTAAGAACGTGTTGCAGATGCAGTAGTAGTAGTAGACTGACAGTAGACGACAATGACATTACGATACTAATAGGAAATGACGACGACAAATTGAAAATTGAAAGAATAGAGAAATGGTCTACTACTCTTATCTGTGGCTGCTTATCATTATAAAATTAGCGTATGGCTTACATAAAACATGTTTGTTTCTTTAGGTATAATATTTAAATAGTAGCAAGTAGAACAGTTGCAATATATTTTAAATACGACTAAGAATAAGCCTGGCTCTTTGACTTACTTATCTTTAGCACTGTGTGATGCAGATAAGATCAAGATCGCTGTTTAGGTATATTATATACTTTGAATATTTTGCGAATAAATGAATTCATGATAATAATAATATTTGTATAAACTTAACATTGATGCTACTGACGTACGTACGTGGCTTATTGCTTTAAGGTATAGCTACGGTAAAGTATGTGTGTATATTATAGTATAATGATAATTACTACTACTGCTAATTAATAATTGTATTGAAATAATTGTAATAATAATAATGATAATCATAATAGCAAATGAGAAATAGAAATGGAATAAAAATAAAAATGTCTATTTGGTCTATCTGGCAAACAACCCACCATGTTCAGGGGGATACTCGGCTAATGATAAGTAGGTAGCGTAGTCTGCGGTAGTATAAGGCGAGGCGGCGTACAGGAGACTATCAGTGGCCCCGGGAGCCAGAAGTGGCGGAGGATGAGCACCCGCTGCGGCGGCCGCAGCAGCCGCTGCAGAATTTAAACCATTGCTCAAACGATGCGGTGAAATAATCAGAGGTGCACCTACAATTCCATCAAAATCAAGGGAATAAGACTGCTGCTCCGGGTGTCCATAATACGGCTGATTGAACGACTGAGCATCCATCAAAATATGTTTATGCATTGTTTTGTGTTTTAGAAAACCGTAAAAACCTAAAGGTGTCGCTGCTCTAAGGGCGGATAATGGCACTTGTGGTGAGACTAACTGGGCTGCTGCGGCATTCACAGCTGCCGTGTTCCGTGACTCTTTAGAGTCCCTGTACGTCCCATTTATAATCGCTAACTCCATTAGCTGCCGTTTCTTCAACTCGTCCTCTCCTTCCGCCTGAAACACACAAAACACAAACAATCAGAAAATTATTAAATTATCATCGTAATTATTTCAACAACAACAATCCTTCTCTCTCTCTCTCTCTTTGCTTGCCATCATCTCCATGCATCATTACTTTCATTATCGTCATAAAACATTTCGTTAGCGAACTCTCTATCTATCTACGTATACGTATATCTGTAGGTTGCTTAAGCCTTTATGGCTTTTTTGCCTTTACTCCTTCCTTTCCGAGACACAGAGCCTTTTAAGGACAAATTGGAGAAACTCGTAGCATAATAGTTAATACAATAATGAAATAAAATAACAAGCTCGCCAACTCGTTTATTGTTTTACTTAACTTTGCCATTTATTGCGACTTGTTTTGGAGCAGAGAACACAAAGAACAAAGGGACAATCAGACAGAGGAGGAGAATCATTCTAACAACTCAACTCAACAACAACTCAAATCACATCTAATCCAATCCATTAATTTTATTGACATACACTCACTAGTCACTAGTCATTCGTTAGCGAACTCCACTCGCTACAACTCCACGGATTGAATTGGATTTCCTATTTGACACATCTATTATGTCCATTTATCATTTAGCACATACATAATAGCTAGTACTCGTACTCGTTCCTTTCCACATAACAGAACCTCTGGTATAATATATTCTTTATATACGTCTAAGGAAACGCAAGTGGTGATGATGAGCACGTTTATTGCAAATGAGAAGGGGAGGGGGCACGAGAGACCAACTTGAGAAAAAGATGGAAAAAGAACTAGAACTTGCAAACTTATCGTCCAAATGAGAAATGGCAACAGACACTCTGGTGACAACTAAGCACCAACGTGATAAAACATAATGAAGCAACTCTGTTGTGCAGAGATATACTTGTAAAGTACAACACACACACACACACACACACACACACACATTCGAAAGAGGAGAGGAAGGAAGAAGAATAAGGAGAGGCAATCTCATTCATCCGACTATATATAACTCGCAGCAGGTTTACAATCATATAGATAGATGTGTGCTGTATATATTACTATCAGTATTTCCTTAGGCCAACATAATCAGTATAGCTATATACAAGGCTGCTATCAGCACGCTACACATATATATTTAATCGACATTAGTCTTGTCCAGACTGACCAGTCAGTAGTGTCAGCATCATCAGCAGTCCATTCCAAATTCAATGTAATCTGGGAACCAATCGAAAAGAAAGGAATGGCAAGGCATAGCCCTTAACTTTGTTCTCTCCTTTTCCTCTCACTCTCCACTCGTCTCGAGTTGCTCTACGTGTTTCTGTGTATTATGTGCACGAGTGCTATTCTCCGAAAATGTCTTTGAGCAAAGATTTCTGCAGAGAGCGTTGGATTTAGATTCTTTAGTTGATTTGGCTTTTGCAATGGCCCTTATGTCCAATGTCTTAGGTGATAACATAAAAAGTTTATTAAAGCTGTGAGTAATAATGAATGAGGGAGATAAGTTGACAAAGGTACGGAGGATTACCAACCACAATTGACTACACCGAAGTAGGCATATATACACATCTGAGGGCTATTAAGTATACTCCATGTGAACTACAAACGGAAGTGTATATTGTACGTCTAAGTTCTGTGTCAGATGCGATCTTTCTTCTTAAGTCGACTTGAGACGAGTTGGCAAGACACATTATTGCTTGGCTTTCAGCTTTCTGTAGAGTCGCTAACTTGCGAAGATAAGAAAACTATACTCTCTAGTCCAACTGAAGTTTGTCGGTTCTCTGTTTGAAAGCCTTGCTAAGGAGTAAATACCTAGATGATGTTATTTAATGTGATATAAGCAGACGAGATGATATACGTACACATTTGTCCTATCATCATAATCATAAAAGCGAAAGAAAGATATTCAGAGGGAAATGTTTTTCTCATTACCGGAATCAAAAGTTTTTTAACTTCGTCCACAGCACGTTGAAGTTTTATTTTACCCCGATTTTCAGTATCTTCTGCGGTGATGAGAACGTGGAGCTCGTCATTCAGGTGCTCCCAATTGGGCTTGCCCCGATTTTGCTCTTCCTGTTAAAAAACACACAAATCAAATCATAAATCAAGGCAACATATTTCTCATTTCAGGAAAAGTATACAAGTAGTCACCCAGAAAATATGAAGAAGGTAAAGTCAGTCAAGCTTTCGTTAATTTCATACGGGACTCACAATAACTCAAAATGAGAGTCGTTTAGTCTTTAGGACTATTCTCTGCGGAATACATGTGCATGGAAATCCCTGCCAAGATACACCAAGACAAGGAGACGTAGTTAAAGAGATGCAAGGCAGACATTCATAATATGACACGATACTCTTCCTGGATCGTTTCTCATTTCCAGCCACAGAAGACTGTTCTCTTAAAACTCTTTTTACAAGTTCAGATAAGCAAAGTAACTTGAAAACTAAAGAAATCGAGGAGAATCAAGACTTTGGTTTTAAAACTCGTGAGTCAGTTTCGTTGAATTTCATGGCTTCTGACTTGCTTTGCCTTGCCTTGCCTCGTCTACTTTTTACGAGACTTCGGTGTTGTGCTGCAGCTTTACCAATATATATATTTTTGCCTCGCCTTGCATATCAACATAAATTCGTGGTGTACAGCAAGTACAGTTATTGCAAGTCCTGTGTGCACCACACCACCAAGCAAAACCAACATAACATAAGTAACAACGTCAAATGTGGAAAAATCTTTTAAGCTATAGAGGTACATTGTACACACATAAGTTGTACACAAATATATGAACGTTGTGTATTACTCGCTACTATCTGTCATCTGTAAGTATTTCGTATAATATTATGCAATGTAAAGTAAAATGCTTTGATAATAATGTTCGTAGAATAGACCCACGTAGTTCAACTATGCACAGTACTTGGAAGTCTGACTTCTAGATACAAGAACGGGACAGTAGTGATTGGTTGTGTGGCTTGGTTTGTTGGTTGGTCGGTAGGATTGGAAACAGAAAGAAGCTAAGTTGTGAGCATTTTAGAAACTTCTGTGTTTCTGCTTTAGTTTTAGTTTCATTTCATTCTGAAAGATATAGAAGAATATAGACATGTGCTCATGGAAATCTTGAAAATCACACGCGTACGAGAATGACTATATTGGGCAAAGAACCTAAAAATAAACCAGGCGCTCCTGCAGCCGTAAATTTAGTTGGAAGTTTTGGCCGCTGACGCAATCTCTGTGGAAAAACTTGGTGCTTTGCAAGTATAAACTAAAGTGAGAGACACAGATGAGATACATAGCACACAACATGTACATAGAGTGGCACAGACTACTACACAAACTGAAGTACACAAACAGACACAGATTTCTTTGCACACAAGTACAGGAGGAGTATGGTTGTTAGTGTAAAAGTACTTGTGTACTACAAGCAGAGGAAACGGAGGAAGCAGAATAAACTCATGTGCTTCTCTCGTCGAGAGTTGCAACTCTCCGTGCTGCAGGAGGAATCTGTAAAGCGTTCTTGTGATACTGAGTGAGACTCCTGTTACTACTTCTACATTTCCTTCCACCCACACTTGTCTTGACTCCCGCAATCTGATTATTGTACACTATATTCATACACAGCACAACTACAACACTCTCATACAGATCTAACTGCATCTAAGTATACAACTAACTGCCACCACTATACTTCACTAAATAACTAAACCAAAAACCAAACGATAAACCCAACCGTGCCTTCGTTCCCGTGCACATTACCAAACAAAATTAGTCTTTCCTCAAAACATTACGACTCAACTTGGCTGCTGTACAGGGGAACACAAATTTCATTACGATTTAACTTCCGCATCAACTATGTACTATACCTATAGGCGTATACAGTAAGTGCACTGCCATCATAGAAAGATGATTTCCTCATAAAATCACAAAGTCTTCTTTTTCTCTTCAACTACCACTACATGTAAGCCAGGCACGTACACCAGCACTAAAATATAAAGTATCTCTCCAGAAGTAGCTGCACTCGATGAGCATAAGTACCAATTCAAATTGTAAAACAGCAGAATTAAAATACTCGGCAAAAAATAGAAATTGTACTCATGGCAGTGGCACTAGCACACAGAAACGAATCTACTGCTACAAACTGGATTTGACATCATCAGTTTTTATAAGGCATAGAGAAACTTTAGGAAAAACATTCACTTACTTTTATTCTCAATTTGGTTTCAGAGTTCTGAACCCTACATTTGAGAAACTGCCCAGAGTGCATGTAAACATTTTGACATGGCATGCTGCTAGACGAGCCAAGAAGACAAGTCTACTAGAAAGACTCCATGTTATAAAAGCCACTCTTCGTCTCACAGATACGAATATGGAGTTGTCTGGAGAAGAAAACTCCAAGCAAGCCAAGGATAGCAAAAAACTTGACGTTTGCATTTGCCATCGTCGTCATTAGGCTACTGACCAAATATTCATCTTGAATATCTTCTGCTGGATGGAGGTGCACTCATCTTCTCCTTACTGTAAAGAGCTATGACCCGACTTGACTGAAATGAACTGCACTGAACGTTCAAGATGTAAAAATAGATGAAATGGATGGCAGGCGCACTAACTCAATATTTGCGCTGTTCAAATGTTGATTTTGACTGCCTTTTCTTGCCATCGTGTCATACCATGACACACAAGCAGGACTCGCATAAAGCGACAGGGAGTGATACAAAAAATCAGGGGAAATTTATGTAAAAAACATTTTTGGCTCGACCGGCTTGACTTCACTTTATTATCCAACTGACTACTTGTGATGAGACACGCAAAGACACGTACCTTCTTTTTGTCCCGCATGGATCCCTTCCCCCTGACCATGATTTTACATCCAGTCTCTTGTTCCAACTGCTTAGCAGTCATTCCTCTTGGTCCCAGTATTCGACCAACAAAATTAAACTGTAACAAAAACAAATTCATAATTCAATACTTATATTCATTTTTGTATGTTAACTTTGTAATATTGTGTACTCATTGGACATTACAAATGTCTGAGGGAGTACTTACATCGGGGTGTTCCTTGACTGGAACGTAGACTTTTTCTGATAAGGTTACTACTGCACCAAGAGCATCAGGGAGCTCCAAAGGCTCTTGCTTCACACCTGACAGGTGAAATAAATTACCTCGAACTCGTGCGATTTCTGCAAATAAGAAAACAACATAAATATCATTTATTTAGACTTTCACACATTCCGCCACAATACACAAAGAGGACAAAGCTTTCATCCTTATTCTTATTTTATTCTCCTCAGTTTCATCTTATTCCTATTCTACGAACCAAATCAAATACAATACTACATTCCAGTAGAAGAAAGCAAAAAAGATCATAAAGGAGACACAAGCATGCGGACTGCGGCAGTTGGAGTACACGCGTTAGGATAAACTCATGTATTTACATAAAGAATATTGATACGATTGCAATTGTTTCTCGTACACGTACCATTGCAATGTACTATCTCCCTCTCCCCTATATCCCTATATTGGTACACTTTGGAATAAAGTCACCAACAAAAGTACCAAAGGACATTTGCACATTCTTACTTTATACAGAAAGGCAAGGAAAAAACTAATAGCAATGTTTCCTTTACACATAGGTAAATACCTTCACCCTACCCAGAAACAATAGGAATTCACAATATTATGTTTATAAACTTACTACAACTTCAAAGGGCATATCCCTAAAATGATAAAATAACAATACAGAGGCACTTCTCTTTTATAAAGCCTGAAAATGCAAAGAGCACATTTGCAGTGAATTTTGACAGGAAAACCGTAAGTGTGCGATTGTAGCCATATATTACGCTATTATTACCAAGTGTAGATGCTCTATGAATAGTAAATCATTCATAAACGCCTTGTAAGGTTATAATAATGTAACTCCACTACAGGTAAATGGCATAGGCAGCTATAGGTAGGTTAAAACGGTAAAAGTAAACTGACTAAAAGAATGCACTAAAGTACGGACATTGGTATGAATAATGAACATGAATATAAGTCATATCCGCCAACAACGACTGTGAATAAGCCTTGTGTGTGAAGGTAGAAAGAAAGATAGTAGACCAGGTAAGGTATATGTCATATTTGTAGAATGGAGGAGAATATGGACAAGTCCAACTACACTACAAAGAAAAGAGCACATGAACTAACTACATTTGACTACAAGCACAGCTCCACACACATCACAGAGAGCTAAATGAAAGAAATGTAGGGCAAACCCACAACAACCCCATCTCATCTGACTCTAAAGCAGTACAAAACGGGCCAATATTAAATACATACACAGACACACAACACTAAAGTGAGAAATTGCAGATTTCACTTTAGCAGAGAATTGACTAGTAGCTTACGTTATAGCATCACACATGTTTAATCTCCCACTATTAAACTCTACGCAAACACCTCTAGCTTCTAACTGCTGCAACATATCATCTTTTATATGAATACGTACACTTTTATATTTTAATGCGCATTTAGTCTCTGGGTTGTACAGGGATTGTGGAGAGCTTCTTTCATCTATCCACAAAAAGACAGACAAGTCCAATCCGCGAATAACAAACTATTCAGCTTCTAGCTACCTATCTTTTATCGTCTCGTTCGACTCTAACTATAAAGAGTCTACACCTCGTCATCGTCTCTGTCAGCCTACAAAGAACGTCTTTCTTGTCAAACAGCAATACTTCACTTGGCCTACACAATTAATAATATTCATTTCTATCCCTATAGACATAAGACATAACTATACGAGTGTAGCATACAACGTAGTATTGCTATACTATCAAACGTTTTCCTGTGGTTAGTTAGTTCCTACTGTGTACACAGTACACACACATAGGTACAATTTTTCTCTGACTGTGTTTACACAGTGGATGTGTACATACGTACACACAGGTACCTACTAGCTGTGTATATAGCCATAGCAAGTAGTACCTATATCCTTTTACACATAATAAATTGTCTTTGTTACAGATAAACCGGATAGAAGGCTCATACTATCACTAAAAATGAATAACTGTACATTCTATAATAAATATAGAATTTTACTTTTACTTGGAGCAGTGTAAACACACAGAAACACAGTCTGAACATTGCATCGCACGGTGGAGTAAATACAGACACAAAACAAAACATTGAATGAAAATGGAGAGCATGTGATTACTATTCTGTAGCACAAACATGGAAAATGAGACGCCTACTTTCGTTGACTTGTCCAAACACACGTTTACTACACAACTAAATGACTTGAATTACATCTTTCCTCATTAAATTGCATCAATCCAATTATTGTAATTATTGTGGTCAAGCCAAGATGAAAATGTAAGTGTATTATCTGTAAAATACCAGTTTCGTTGTTTGATCATTAAAAAAACTCTTCTGTGCACAAGGCAAGAAATGGAAGAGAAATAAAATTGATGCAGCAACCAATACAGAAACATTTATTAGACTGTCAACTAAGAAGCTCTAGCAGCGTACTTTGTGCTGCCCTATATAGTTGCTGTACTGCGTGGGTATATTATAGGAAACAAACAATGAATTATTATTACTTTATGTATAGCAAGTAATATCATTTACCTCATTTGTTTTGTTAATGCTTTTCTTTTCTTGTAATGGGGAGTATTGGACACAAAAGTCATTTACAAACAAAACAGTTCTTTTCCTTTCTTTATTCGTCTTCCTTATGTTACGCTCATTTCTTAGCAGAAGGTACGTAATGACATTAGTCATTTTAATGACGACGATGAATAATAAGTTAATAAGTTATCCGAGACGCATGAGTCACTATCCACTTTCATTTCACTCCGTTATTGCATTATGCTACACTCAAAGCGTGGAGTTAATCAACCAACTTGACTATAATCGCGATTAAGGATAATAATAATAAATAACTGCATTCATTCATTCTAGACGATCTGCTACTTTATATATGTGAAAAGAACATGTTTACAGAGTAGCCCTATATTATTATAATTTTCTATAAAGCCAGTAATAGCTAACGTATGTCTCTGTCTGTTAAGATTGCGAAAAGAATCTGTGTAAGGACAGGGACAGAAGATAATTTAGCATTAAAGTACGTGTCTACTTCCATGGACTTTTTTAACATCTACTTGTTTGCTTTTTGTTTCCTATCGGAAGGCTGTCGCATTAGAACTGTACACAGTATACATAAATAGTGCTTTTCTGAAACTGAACTGAAATACCCCAGCAGAAGAAGTACAGGAGCCAATCCACATTTTCTCGTTTCCTTGGATTGCATGAATTGGTTATATATGGCACAGGGAAAACCCAGAGAGAGAGAGAAGAGATCTGATTGAACAACAGAATCAGGAACGTCAGAGCAGCTCTCGAGTCTACTTTTGGTGTGCTTTGTTTATTTTCCTAAGAAGTCTGTCAATAGTCACGCTAAGCCAAAAGTCTCGTATGTCTCGCTACATTAGAGAGATACGATAGTTGTACCAGTTGTAGATACCTACCAATAAGTCCAATGCACATGTACTAGGATAACTTAATAGCATCGCAGTCAGAGTAGTATTAGGCACAGATGAAATGAAACTATCTGCAGCTTAAAAAATGCACTACTCTATCTGGAAGTTCTAAGGCTTAACTTAATATCAGAGCCAACACAAAAGCTATATACTGCAGCAACAGAATACATGTCGGGGGAAATGAAACCAATTCAGCCTAAGTTCTCCCTGCTTCTACACTAAACTCTTATAGACGTTTTGTTTTGACTTTTTTGTGCAGAGAAAGCTTTAGTTGAGCTGATTTGAGGAAAAGCAAAAAGAAAACAAATATTGACGCAAGGTGCAAAATATCTCCTTTTTATGTCTGCTGGTGTTGCCAACACTGGCAGATCCATCCAAGCAAAACCCGAACAACGAAAAATTGCATCATCTCAGTCATTTTTCATCGTAAATACCCTACTTTGCCTTTTTGTCAGAGATATTTCGCAGGAGCATAAATCGAAATTCAGTCCAAGCGAGCGAGGTGGGCTATATACGAGACTACACACAGGAGTTGACCTGAGTTGACTTGAGTAAAAACATGCGATGAGAGTAAAAGTAAAAATGTTGGGTGTTAAAAAAGGGTTGGTGGATGCAGGAATTGATCGCATTACAAGATTGAATGATTTCTGTCAGGCTATATGCTAAGTATGGGAGAAGAGAGACACGACGATCGCAACTCAGAATGATAAATACGATGAAATCATGGCAAAGAGATTATTGTCGAAGGCGGATTCTCGTAAAAATCAAGTGAGGCATTCAGAGAATACGAAAAAGGAATGAATAATAATGACAGGATGGGATAAAGACAAATAAGGTCATGTGGAGATAGTCAAGTCTGTCTCAAGTGGACTGGAGAGCGAGAGAGGCTCCGAGGATGTCTCATCGAACTTACTTATAAATATACATACTCTCCATACAACTTTCCTGCTCTTTTTTCATGTACAAAGAGCTACAGATAGGTATTAGGTATAGGATTACATTACACAATGGTATTAAAAGTAAATCTGAGACGGACGGAAGAGCTCGGCTGGTGAAATGGTTTATTTTATATGGTACGAACAAGTAAATAGAAGTAATGCAAGACAAATCTGGGCAAATAATTATATTCTGAAGAACAACTCGAGTACGTTGTGTATAAAAGAACTCTTGTACACACACCTACGTAATTTAGTGTTTCATTTACAACAGCACATTACATCACAGAACATATTAGGCATCATCCAGTCACACCACACCACCAACCTGCTCGGACCAGCGTCATATTATTATTAAGTATACGAGTTAAGGCTTAAACACTAAAATAAAATTCAATATAAAATACATACAACAGGTATTCACCTTTGAGCTAATGTGTATTTAGATATTCAGATATTTTAAAAGAGCAAAGAGTAATTCGAATGGACTTGACTTCTTGACTTGGACCATCAACAACAAAGAGATACGATAGTTCTGAGGTGGTCATACAACAACTCCACACTCGGTCTCTACAAAAGGCAGAGGTGTTTATAGTGGGATCGCCCCTTCCTCGGCCCACAGCCCACAACTCTACAACAATACAAGATACAACAATATACATACACAAAAGGTAAATATACCAGCCAAAGAAAACAACAGCAAGCAAAGCAAATCACACAAACACTCACAGACACAGAGGAAAGCAGGCAAGGCGAAAAGAACAGTAGAAATTCACATAATCACATCGTCTGCATACTTACAACTATTTACTACTTAGATATTATGAATTTATGAATCTGTTTCATAGTCTCTGCGTCCTGCCTCTGTCCGTTCGGCCGTAATGTAATTCAACGTAATGAGAATTGAGATGCGTGTGGGAACAATCTTTTTCTCCTAAAGCAGCCTACACCTTTAAGATGAAATGATGAACTCAGCTCTCTCACAGGCAATATGCGATTACCTCTCTGCCTACTTGCTCTCAGTGCACACGGAATGGAGTGTGAGCGTCTACGTCTTGTACTACGACTTGCACCTTTAATATAATATGCCAGTAGAGACAAGCGATAAAGATAATAGTCTCGGCCACTATATTGTGCTTATATACCTACTCACTTCTCTTTTACAATAATAATATTGCTATTGCAGAGTAGAATGCATATAGAGTTTGGAGCTTACAGTTATAATAAGAGAAATGTCTGTAGTGTGTTATACTGCGTACTAGGAAGGGATAGTCGATTGTTGGAATGACTCAAAGCATTACACATTGCTTTTACAACCCAAGCGAGGCGAGAGCGAGCTGAGCAAGCGACTACATAAGTGAGTGAGTGAGATAGTCAAGTCTTGTCAAGTGGATGATGATGTTGGTGATGGGACAATGGGCAACCCGTGAGTTAAAATTTCATTGGTGACTCTGGATATGATTTAAATTCGGGGCTGATTGGATGGTTAGATCATTCTTCGTGAAAATACACAGGAAAATCATGTCCCTTCGAAATATCTCGAGGATTTCGGGTGTTTCTGAGGAAAATCGAAGCAGATGTACCACGGATTAGTACTCAGGGAATCAGAGATGAAATGAACGATTCCGCGTGGGCACTTGCTTTAGTAGCTTGGCAAAGGCATCCCATCGTTATTATTATGTCTCGTCGTATACTACACCACCATGAAGTAGAAGAAGTGGAAGAACGTTACGCCCAACATAGGCATGGCACTCTAATAAATATATTCTCTATACCATTACATGCACCACCAACTCTATATTCCATTATATTCTGAATGTATGTACAAACTTTGCTACACCACCAACACATTAGTCCTCGGCATAACGTCTCGTCATTTACTTTATGCTCACTTTTACCTACATACATCACACACATTACACATACACACTAACTTAACTTTAACAATACCGAGAGCAGTTTTCTCATCATAACATTCACCGTGGTATATATCTGCTAGTACTAGCTTGTGGTAGTACACCTAACTTTCAAACTTTAATAATATTATATGTATTTACACAACCCAGGCATTTCTCTTTAATTCCTTATAGTACAAACAAGCTACAAGCTCTCAGAGAAACTGAGAGAGAATGACGTGTGTAACTTACATACATTTCCTTCGAATCTACACATAGTATCTCCACATTATTATAATATTTCTGGTATCTACTGCCATGAGAATTTCGCTGCAGGAAAAAACTACCTACACTGAAAGCACAGTAAAGAACGAACAACTTCTCCGCTCATTCCATGAAAACACCCGACCCCAAAAAACTCGCCTACCATTGGTGCAAGTAACCAACTTACTTACGAGTACTTATACTATATCATATCGAACATTTATTACTTACATTTTTATGTGTAAGTGTACAATATAAATTATGCATTATATTATACATCACAAAACACAGGCTATATGGAATATGGACAGCCCCAGCCCTGCTTTACACATCAGTCGTCTTGTGTAGACATGTTTTAATTGTACACGATGCAAATGAAGCCAGGAGCAAAAGAGTAGCTAGATTGCATTACATTCTACATTACCACTCCACTCCAAACAAGAAGATTGAATTAGTTGTCTACATTAGTATAATATGAACCGAGAAGGGAAGGCAACAAGCACAGCATGCACGAAGGAAACCGAACCAACGGAAAGATCACATTGAAGTATGCGTCCGCATAAATTCGACATCATAAAATAACAAATAGTACAACAACACTGTTGAGCAAAGAGAGAGAGAGAGTCTCGCAAAGTTAACTGAAATCTAATGAACTCGCTGAAGTGCTTGTGAAGTAAAAGTAACTACAGGACAAGGACAGAATAAAAGAATACCTCTAAACTCTAAAGTACATCTAGCACATTTTATAACCTACATCTGTTCAATATGATAGTGGTGACGGTGTTGGTGGTGGTGTGTGCTTGGGCTTCTGCCTGGCACTTCTACACACAGGATCCTTATTCATATTATTATATTATTGTTCAACATGTTATGCAAGGAGACTGAAACTCGGGCCCTCGAAATGTTCCAACCTTCCCGGGACCGGGAAGATACCCTTCCCGTTTCCCGGGAAGCAAATCTTCCCGATTTCCCGGGACCGCCGGTCCCGAGTTA
>JABASD010001554.1:0-38182 GCA_019776165.1 Pogonognathellus flavescens
GGGCAGCTGATATTTTCACAGTAGTGTACAAATGGTCTAAGCATTACGTGGAAAAAATTTCATTGAAATCGGTGACACACACTTGTGAACCTTTGCTTGTAAGTGTAATGGAAAGGAGGCCATAATGTATAAAGAGTAAAGTAGAGTGAAGAAATAAAAAGGTTAGGCCGAGTGCGGACTGTTTAGAAGGTAAGTACAGGAAAAGCAACACCAAACGGGCAAGTGGATGTGGATAGACGATGGAGGGGCAAATCAAAGTCAAGTCAGAAATGGAATCGGAGACTGCACAAAGTTTTATCGCAGATGACAGGGAGGGTGAGTCTTTATATCTCCACCGCTCTCTTCCTCCGTGTACGGAGGGGCTCTTCACTTACCTCCAGCAGAAGAAGCAGAAGAAGTAGTAGAGAAAAGAAGGTAAGGATTTGTAAGTTAAGTAAGAGTATTGCTGATGCAAGGGAAGTCAAGTGAAGTCAAGTCTCTTTCTTCCCTTCCCTTCCCTTCCTTGGCAAGATGGCCAACACCGGATGAAGCACTCTCGTGTTAAAGGTTAGTACAAATCTTCCGGCCCACTTTGCTCTCATCTCCCAGCAAAATCCCTTTTTTACTATTCTTTTCTATTGTGCAATCGTTGTCATATATATAAACTGCACATATTCGTATATAGATACATAAATACTACATGCATATACACGTTCCATTGTTTCTATACACATTATGTGCTTTGCCTGTATTCTATGGCCATAGTGAGTGACACATTATAGGAGTGAGGCGAAAGTAACGTGTAATGTAGCATAATGTAATGCAATGCAAGTTAACCCAATGCACGTAGAAAATTCGAACCCTTCTTCTTGTTCGGAACCCATATGCAATAAAAATTCCTGGAAAACATCCGAGAAAGCAAAGTACGGGGTAAGTTGAAGTAGTTGTATGTGAAAGAGGGACGCACGTGGAGTACTTTCTCTCTCTCCACACACAAACGACAGATTCTATCAACGATACCACGCACTCGTATGTGTTTATAAGGGAATGGCATTATAAAATCCATCTATCCTCCTGCTGCTCCTTGAAAATACCATAATGTGTTTCAAATTTAACATTCAACTGTAATGAAAACGTTGGAGATGTAGATTCGTCCGCCCATACAAAGGATTATTTGCAGCCAGGCGGACAGGTAGAGTCAAGGAAACCTCTTGATTCCTCAACGACGACGAGAGAGAGCGAGATGAAAAGTAAATCAGTCTCATTTCAAATTGAACCGAACTGAGCTGAACAGAACGGCTTTTAGAGTCCGCAAGTCGAGTCCATGAAAAGATTTCTCTTTTCTTTCCACTTTACATCCAACAACACTATAAGCCTCATATTACAACCTTAACACACGACTAGACTTATACACAAGGCTTATAGCTCTATATAGCACTCCTATAATATTTGCAGCTCCTGTACTTACCACAAGCGTAAGTCCACTAACCAAGGAACGTAACAGGAAAGCAAGAGCTAATACCACTTATTACCTTGCTTGCTTAATGCCCACCTAATATTTCCAGCAAAAATAACTATTCTCCACACACTGCACTACTACAACTCTATACAATCACGTTGCCGCACTAATAGGCACTTATACGGCTATGGGTAGCTATTCCGTCTATTAACAGTAAATTGCAAGCATTGATGTAATATGGAATAATAATATACTCCTTGCTATTAATACAGTTGTACGTGTACATGCTATACTGTGTCTATAGAATTATGCAGTATATTGTGTTATTATGTACTTGACTATAGTTTTTTCTTTAGTGTACAGATCTATCCTTTCTATACATATCTGTTTAGTTGTGTTTGTGTATGTATAGGTATTTATAGGCACAATGTGTACGGGTATGTGATAGAAGGCATTATAGTTTATAGTTGAGTGTTGTATGAGAATTTTCCTTTCAGTTGTTTTCTCTTTTCTTTGGGTTGACATGGGAAGAAAGGCAATAATAATATAAAGCTAGTCAGCCTGCCTGCCAAGATTATCCTTTGCCAGAAGCGTGCTAATAATTAAAGGACTTTTAATGATCTCCATGTTTCCTTTATTTCTAAAATGGGCGAGAGAAGAGAAGTCTGGGATTGTGATGAAGAAAGAGCTGTGGATTCAGGCCATGTAATTACACCACGTAATTATCACCAAATTATGATGACTACAGATCAAAAGCACCAAGATTTTCTGCTCAGCTTACACTTTCTCACAACCATTTGCGCTCCGCTTCAACTCTCCTTTTCCCTGCACTCTACAAATGCTTTCTCCGCCAATCAGGAACAACAAACCCTCACTTTCAAATCACTCACTGCAATTCCACTTCTACAATTCAAAATTATCCATCCACTTTGTCATGCCAAAACACGAACGTCTTCTTCTACTCAAATTAACAGATGGGTCTCTATGCATATAAAAATCTGTAGTCCTATTTGCATTGCGTGTATAAATATACTGTGTACATTATTGAATAAATTCACGACCAGAAAACACACTCAGTGAATCTAGCAACAACGATTTCTGTATATATAGACATCTATACGAATTGAAGGAATGAATGGATTTGGTTGAATATAGAACTAGAATGAGTAGAGTCATAATGTTTTGGAATATGTTTTGTCTATCAGTTTGGATGTACAGAGCTTGTGGAGATGGATTAATGGGGGATGAAGAGTGTTCATTCGCCTTCCTTCCTTTCCTCTCGTCTTCTGTTATAATAATCTAAGTCGTTAGTGGTAGCTTGCTGTATTTGTGATAGCCTTGAAAGACTCTTTTTCCTTCCGTAACGGCGTGCCTTGTCTTGGCTTCTTCTGAATTTGGCTGTGAAGCAAAAGCGACAGAATGCAACAATACTCTCTACTAAAATACTATCTATATCTTTATTATCTATATATATACAAAATAGTACAAACATACAATACAACCATTATATTCCATGTAGTATATAATATCATAGAGATTGTTTATATGGACCTATGTATATGACGATAAACAAGGGAAGTTAAGCAAAACTAAAAGTGGATGGGATCTTACGTCTGATCTGGCTGCATAATTCCATTTACAGTGGAGAACACATTCATTTCCTCTTTTGACAATGAGAGCCTCTCCCAGACAAGCTCTCTAATGGGCTAAGCTCAAGACCCCCACTACAAAAGTCTACATTGTATTCCTCCTACGACACACACAAGCACTATGCTACTTATATAATAATAATAATAATGCCACAACATTACGTAATAACGTAACAGCCACCATGAAATGCATCTGTAGTGCTTACACTCAAACAAACCGGCCGGACCACACCACTCACATGGCATGCCAGACCCGAATCGCTTTCTTTCATTTCATATCTTGTAAAATATTATACGCGTAATACTCCGCTCTTTTTCAGGGTTTAGCTATGCAATATAGTAACACACAACGTAGTTATTGTATTGCCTCTGACAATATTATACGTGGTAATGCCTGTATATAGTTTTACTATATAGGTGAGTGAGTTTTGAGTTCCCTTATGGTCATTTAGTAACTCCTGTAGTGAGTTAGAGTAATAGTTACATGTTATGATGGCAAGACAAACTAGAACAAGCATTAAGACGAAAAAAACATTAGTAAACTAAACTCACTAACTATGCAATCCTATATAGCAATTCTCTATCCTACTACTTGCACTCTTACTAAAACTCTTACGTGTACCTTCACACACACACACACACAACGCGGAGGGAAGAAAGCTACACACAGAGTTATGAAATGTATGTTAGAGGCTACGTGTATGTTTCTCCCGCATTAGTGAAAGAAAGAAAGAAGGATATTACTCTTTACTTTAACTTGTGTTTTGTGAGTTGAGAGAAAAGTGAGTAGATAAGTTTTGTGCATTAGTTCAGTTTTCTTTAGTTGCTGCTGTAATGTTAACCTGGTGGATATTATGTGTGTAGAAGTAGCATGTAGTACATTATATTATGATTAGTGCAATGAAGGCTATAGGCAACTAATGGAAAGGTGGTGGTGGTGGTGGTGGCAGTGCATTGTAGTTTTGCTCCATTCTGTGTGTAGGTGGTTTGGTTTGGAAAGGCTATACCTAAGAAGGTGCTGCATATATTGCAGGTTACTTGTTATGTGTTGGGAATGAATTGAGTTTGGGTCTAAGGTAAGTGAGTGAGTGAGTAAGTATAAGAAGAATATGTCCAACACATCAAAAACGGAGAGGAGAGCAGGCCGCGTGTTGCTCAAGTGTAATTGAGAGCAAACATGCAAAAAGCACATCAGTATTTTGATCTGCATAGAGAGAGAAGAAGAATGAGCCGCCATCGGGGCAACTCATCGACACGGAAGTCCACAAACGGTCTCCCTTCTCATGGCCATCCTTCATTGTCGCCATTTACGATACGATGATATTATTGAGGGAAACCAAGCCATTTAATTCTCAACTACTCATGATATTATGATTCTTACTTCGCCTGTTCACATTACTTACGGACTCCTATTTCATTCCCATGTATTATGACCTCTTCCCAATCATGTATCCCTCATCGTGTCTCAAAATCCCATTAATTCATTTTATACAGTTTTATACACACAATGCGTGAGCACCTTATACTACACAATAACATGGGAAATGTAGCCCGTCGTCGTCGGGATTCTGAGATTTACAATCTCATTTGTATTTCTGTTCTAGTAGGCCTTATCAAACCATCACTACAAATAAACATTCACCTCGCCAGCACTGCACTGGAAATGTATAGCATGGCATGGACTATCCAAGAAGAATATAGAATAGAATTCTGCAAGAATACCTTCTCAATGTAAACAAGGCACTGGTACTAGCTGTGAATACATACAATAAACGTGTTTTATACTATGTCATATTATATTAATGCATTTAGGTAAAATCTCAATAAATACTACACAGGGGATCTGAAATTCATTTATTTCCACTTTTACTACTTTCTCTGTGCCTGTACAAACTGTGCCTTGGTCTACTACGACTTGTATACGTGGAACTACCTACAAACAAATATAATTCTTTACATTTCATTCAGTTTATGTTGAAATGCACTGGCAAGGAAGTCAAAACACTAAAAGACTTGGCTACTTCTCCAGTGCTAGTGTCGTGGTCTGCATAATCTACTCTATCATCTACGAGATTAAACGTCTAAATCCTTCTGATGGTTATAGTACACTTACACAAGTAATAGTAGGATGTAGTTAAATCCATATAATATAGCTCTTTTAGCCTTAACTGAGTTTTCCCTTAATACTGCACACACGCTGTACTATATAGGCGTAGTAGCATGTATGTCTCAAGTGTGTAGAGACATGTGAAAGTGGACTAGACTGGTTTTTATAGATTGTACTATTTTAAAAGTGTAATGATATTTAGACTTTTATGGAACAAAACAGCACAACAGTGCAATAACATAAGTCCAATTCTCCTAAATCTCCGTGTAGTAGTAGTAGTGGTGGTGGTGGTGGTGGTGGTGGTGGGGAAAAAGCGGGAGCACAGGGTATTGCCGTAGTAAATACCTAAGGCCGTATAAATATAATGGAAGCAAGAAGATAATCATCTAAGATAGCTATATGTAGCTTACACATGTAGTAATTATTCCGTTTACTGCCCAAGATATAAAATACCTACAAAACTACTCATGCAATCCACAAAATAATGCATTAAAAGGAACAAGCTCCGTTTCCTTACACACAAGAAGTTTACATTACATTACAACCAACAGCTATTGCCATTCCTACAGAAATAAAACGGTGGACATGAACCGAAAAGGAGCGCAACCAACGCGATACGACCACAATCGTCTTAATAAAGACCGCTGTATTTTATACGAGACAGAATTAAATGCTAAAGGTAAAATATACACTTTTGTTTATTTCGCCCGCTTCCCCATTTCTCTCTCTCTCTCACCGTTAGTGAAAACTACACAGAAAATGAAATGGACTTCTTTGGCCTTGCCTTATCCTTATTGCAGGACGAACTAGATTCAATTGACTATTATTGACTACTACAACTACCCACCACATTCTCCACACCTATATACACAACGTCAACAAACATAAAACCCGGGAGCGGTACTAGTCCAGTAGTCAAATACCGTAGTATCATCTGTACAGACAAACCCTGAGTTCACAGGAAAAGGAAGGAAGGAACAAGTCCAGTGTGTAGTAGTAGTAGTGGCTGTACAAAAGTTAAGTCAATGTAAAGCAAGAGACAGAGATCAAAAGCTGTGTAGTAGTTGGGATTTGGGAATTGAGACTTGCGAAGCATATTGTGCTTGTACTTCTGCCTTTTCTGCTGTGTCCTTCCTGCGAGATGAAAGTCAACACAAGTGAGTAAAAGTGGGATAGGTAGGGAAGAGCAGTGAATTTCCCTTTCGCCAATATGCACAAAGGGATCGGGGCAGACAGAGTTTGGTTAACTGTCTAGGGAATGTTTGCGGCTCTTAAAATGATAATAGAAGGGCGTTGATTGTAATTCAAAAATGTTCTCCTTCTCAAAACACTCCTGCTCCAACTACAATTCCACTACCTTCCTCACATCCATACCACAACACAATGTCTCTGTATAGTAGGTATGCGTATGTAAATACGTTCTAAGTACCTACCACACAATTATATGTAATGCAAATGTACAAAGGGTCTCTCTGTCGTGAACTGCTGATAAGTAAGTACTGGTGATATTGTAGGGCCATTGTGAGTTAGGTATATGGAGAATAAAGCTTTTATTTATACGGGGGAAGGAGTCGCAGTAAGTAGAATGGCAGTAGTAATGTTAGTGCTACGTAATGATTGTCTCAATTTCATTGTATTTTATTATATGATTCTCATTCCCATTCTCTCTTATTCGTCTTCATGTTGGATGGTAAGTAATGGAAGTACAATGCAAGAATCCTACTACTACTACTCCCATTACTTGCTACAATCTGTGAGGCTATATTATGTATAAAATGTATAGTTGAGCAATTCTGAGTATTTTGTAGAATTGGTAAGGAAATAGTGCTCTGTCTGTAAGAGCACACACTGAGAGAGAGAGAGAGAGAGAAAGAAAGAATAAGAGAGGGGAAGTGGATGAATTGGCGTGGCTTTGTTTGGGGGCAAAGGGAATTAATTGGTGTGGACTCTGAGAGAAGTGTAGTAGTTGGAGTAGAGAGAGTCTTGTTTTAGAGGTCTAAGTAGGAGAGTATGTTCTGTGTGAGTCTTCTTGTGAGTGTGTATGAATGTACGTAGCGTGTAGTTTAGTTAGCATTAGGAATATCATGATATCCTGAACGAGATGAAAACGAGTGGAGGGACTGACGAGAGAGAGGGGAATATAGATATTAGAGGATGGTTTGAGGGATAGAACTAGAACCTTGTACATTTAATGGAATTAGAAACATAATCCTGGACTTACATTAAAGTGGCACATGGTGGCATTCGCATTCCCCAGTAAATCCGCATCACTTGAGTAATGTGAAACCAAGTAAGATTTATGCATGCAGTTTCGTCTCTCAGTTTTCACTGTACTCAACTCTCCCAGTCACATCCTCTCAAATCCTCGATCTGCCATCGGCCACTGCAACACAATACTTCTTCCATATATATTACCTATACACACAATACACACATACCTATATATTCCATAACTCTATATAGGTATAAATAATTTGCAAATGTAATACACACTAATAACTTACACGCATCTATGTTTTAAAATGCCAGCCTAAATTCTGCCTCTTGTCTTTAGTACAAGAAGGTAAATAAAGATTGGTACTATGGTACACATGCACTTTATAACTCCCATACCTATAATATGTGAATATGTACCATGTACCTAATGTAGGAGTGTTATCAGATTCAGGGTAAGTAGTATATAGTGGATATCTTAATTAAATACTTAAACAGATAAGTGTAACAAGCTGTAGAGTGTAGAATGTAAATGTATGTACAAATATTTATATTGGAAGATGTATTGTGTGTGTGGATGTCTGTGTGAAAGTAAAGAAGAGACTTTCGTCTTCATCTTACTCTGCTAGACGCTCATGTTACTTAAGTTTGGTTGTGTTGCTTTCTTTGACGACATTTTGTGCATAGCAATACAATTGGCAATATATCTCTTTCATTTCTGTGACTTAGTTAGTTACTACGTCTACAAATACTGGAGGACTAGATCTGTTCTATGAAGATTTAAAGTAACTTTGGGTTGGTGTTGACCCGGTGCTCTCTGTGGTTGGGTCTGACTGCGAAGATAAAGTCTCTCTCTCTCTCTCCTTCTTCTTACTTATTTAGTTTAGTTAGTTAGTTTAGTTCAGAGCTACTGCAAAGACACTCCTTGTGCACTGTTCAGAGATAAAAGAGGTGAGCCCATGAATTTCAACGGGACAGCCATTTGGAATGTAGGAATGTCCACGCGAGAGAGACCTATTGCTAATTCTATATGTTCTCTCGGCACGAAGCTCTTAAGATGAGTTTAAATAAACGCAAAGGATAAATTACAAGTTATAATAAAGTTGCAGCTCTCTCTGTGTATTGTGAGAAAGTGAGCAAAGTTGTGTAGTGTGCGGTATCAAGATGTATTTATAATAATTTGAATAGGTAAGCTAAATTAAATTAAATTGTCTGCGGCAATGTATCTGCTGTATAATCGTGCCGGGTTTAAACGGGTGCACACATTAGCATAAGATAATAAATGAGTGGAGTAGTGTTTAGGTATAAGTGGAGGAAGAAGAAGAAGAGACAGGGCGAGAGAGACAACCACATGCACACACACCGCAGCATCACCGCACCCGCCTTTCTCGTCTGGAGCTTGTGCAGGAAAACAATGAGGAGTAAAAAAGAGAAAGAATGTTCAACGAGCCGAAATGAAATGGAACGCATGAAAAATGTCGTGCAGAAAGATTCGGGTCGTTTAAGAAGAATATGTCTTGGCAGTTACGTTAAGACTGCACCAGGAGACAGTGTCATGATGTAAATATGGCACTAAGAGTCTTCACATCACATCACATTGTATTATTGCTTAGCATCCTTTTCTTTTCTACTTCTTCGTATTCTTCTTCTTTAGCACCAGTCGAGAGCATTTGCTCAAAGTGGTTTGGTTTTTTGCTCAGCAGTTCCCTGATGCTCATGGTTCGGCTTGGGCGAGAGAAACAAACACTATAAACAGCAATGTTGCTACTGTATAAATGCAGACTCTGCCATTGTATATGTACTAGACGTTGCATGTATTAGTCTTGCACAGAAGGTCTTGTCGCAACACACAGTACACAAATACAGAAGAGGAATTGTATGTGTACATTATAATTCGGGCGATATAAATGGTATTAGGCGCCACGAGCTATAGGTATGTGTGAGAGTTATAGAAATGTATACAAATTCATTTGGTAGTAAAATTCTCTCGCACTTTCACTCGACATAACGCAAGTAAGTGGTTTGGTTTGAAAAGAAGAGGAAGCGACGAGAATGGAAAATAAAGTAAAGCACACACACACTGAAGTAAAAGTAAAGTCAGCAAAAGCCCGAGATATCTTTTCTTGTAAGTAACATATCTGTTTCTCCCTTTCTCCTGGCTTTGCATTGGTTTTGAAAGTAAAGAAGAACAATTTCTTGTTGGTCGCCGTGACGCTGAATGTGAATTCGAGTAAAGTAGTTTGGTTGGTTGACTGAGTGTTGGGAAGTTGTGTCTGGAGAGCATCATGGAGCTTATTTAGATGTAAGCAAGATCTGTCTTGCCTCTTTCTCTGTCTCGTTTCATCAGTCTCTTTTGCCAAGTCACATCAACCACTTTTCGTCTCATTCCCTTCTAATATCTACTTCATCTCGCCAAAATTTCCAGAAGCATTAGCTCCAAATACATACAACACATATATTTCCTTCCGTTTAATTTCCCCCATTTTATTCCTTCGTGTTCAATTCATCCAATTCCACACGAGACGAACACTGACCTCAACCTTAAATCCTTCCAACTACCAACCGCCACCAATTTACGACTTTTCTTCTTCCAATTGCATTGTCTATTAAATTAACCATGAGTGCGCAAAACGTTCATACAAAATATAATATCACATCCACTGAAAAGTCCGTTTCATTTTCCAAGTAGTAGTGCCGTATATACTCGCACAGAGTCTTTTAATGCCATTTACTCACATTTAACTGCAGCAACCCACATAAAATGACTACAATGCAATTGTATTGAAATATTCATTGAATCTTGAGTTCAGTTAATGAGACCAGGCCATATATGTTAAAGTAAATGTAGTCATGTCACGACAAGCTCCTACTTACCTATATCCCATATATACTATGTATATCTCTACATATACACACACACACACTATATATACACTACATACAAAACTGACCTAGCTAATACTATACTATGCTCCACATATTATGTAAGTAATGGTAACATCAATAGTGAAAAGGTACACGGGTTCTGGCAATATCGTGGAAAAGCAATCGTCAAACTACAGTGCAGTTTATTTTCTATTGTTGGTTTCCTTTATGACTGAATTCGGAACAACGTTGAATTAGCGGACTTGTCGAAGAGAAAGACTTTTATCTGGTCTTGTGTATTCTCCACTAAATTTCGGGTTATGCTTTGACCCAAGTTTACACAAAGATATAGATGCTCTCTCCATGCATACATCTATACATACATACGTGCATACATCCACACACACAGAACACACACACATAGAAAGTTAGACAAGGAATTTATCGGCTCAGCAGTGAGGAAAGAGGACAAAGCTGTTTTCAGCTGCAGTTGAAATCTTATGAATTACGTAAAAGCTTTTATTATTCATTCGTGAGGCTTCTTTTCATGTGGCTTTCAACAAGAAGGCCAAACTTTTCTTGCGGCTGGCTCTCCTCTTCTCTCATACCATGAAGGAATAGTACAACAACGTACCAGTACCACCTACCACTACGACTACTGTCTATATACACATATGCTGTGTAATAAGCTCTTGTATATAAATCCCTACCTTTATTTTCTACATAGTAGAGGAGACTATGTATAACGTGTGTCTTATTGTTCGTTGACTGCTACAAGGGCTATTGCCTTTCTTTTTGTATGGTAGTAGTCTTATGTCTTGGCATGTCTTGGACAGCCCCATCCATACACTTAAGTACAGTTAGACTCCATGTTTGTACTTCCATATATTATGCTAAAACATATTTTGATTCAACTCAGTCACAAACTAAAAGCAAACCAAGTCTTGCTTTATCCTTATCCTACTTATTATGGCATAATATGAGGTGGCAACGGTATGTGTTCTCGAATATAACCATAATGCATCCAGAAATAAAATAGACAGCTCTAGTAGCTATCTCTTCCCTACCTGCATTTTCATACACTCACACAATAACATATTATACTCTGTTTATGCGTAGTTCTTCATTGATATACTATACGCTATAGTTATTTTATAAGGAAAGACTGGTATATACTTTGCAGGAAAAATTACATTATGTATGTATACGTATTACACAGATTAGAGTGATGAAGTAGGCATAATATGTAGTGGGATGCAAAGTGAAATGTATTGCATGCACAATTTATAGTGGCAAAAGGATAAGGAAAAAACGAGTGAAAGCATCCTGGCGACTATATTACATGCACTCACTCACATAGAGCCAGAGAATCCTGAGTTTAGTACAAATACCTATATTATAATAATAGTGCTGGTGTTTACAAGTCTCACGCTACAGAGACACAGACAAAAAATTTGCATTATAGAAATTGCGGCAAGGAAAATAGTAGGGAGAAAGCATCGTACATTAACAAGAGTGCACAGCACACATTTAGATGCAGTGGGCAAATTTTGGGTGAAAACGTCACGTAGGTGATATAGCGCAGAGTAAAAACGGGAGAATTTCGGGTTAAGATAGGTTGAAGTAGTATAAGACTCGCAAAGCCAAGTTTTCGCCAAGCTTCACGGGAAGGGAAGTCTTAGTTGTTTGGTTGAGACGCCTGAGGCATGAGAAAGTTATAGAGGAGTCCATGGGTCTCCGTCAGTTGTCTTTCCCCGGCCTTACTTACTCTTACTCCTTATTTCACTTTTACTTTATTTAACTTTATTGTTAGGCATAATACAATATATACCATAAATAATACAACAGAAAAACTATCCGTCCACTTGCCTAGAGAAAGTGCATATAGAGAAACGGGTTTTATTTCCTTCAGCTCAGTTTAGGACAAAGTCAAGGAGTTTTGTGTGAGGAAAAGAAAACTGCCTAAGTTAAAGCTGCACACATCTGACTTAAGCACGAGACTATGTTCCTGCAAAGTAGATATGTATCACTAAACACACCAAAGAGACTTGAGCACACTGTGCAATATTCATACATTGCCATTTAATTAAAATTTGTCGACAAACTTTAACGGCAATTTATACTCGTTGTTCTTCCTCTTTCCTCCACACATTTTTCTAGTTGTCACGAACGAATTAAAATTCAATGAGATTCCCCTACTTAGTCTTATTAGAAGGAAAGAGCTTTTGCCGGACGGTTAATACTACTACACAGCTAATACTACAACAACTAGTGCAGGATTTGCCTGAGCAGACAATAGAGAAATGCCATATATGACTTTCTCCCCAATTTCCTCGTGTTGTACTTCTATACTAGTCGTCTCCCAAAATCTAAACTACATTAGGTGGGTTGCTCTGATGGTCGTGCCTGTATATGTACAATTTAAAATGGAGAAGAGGCACACACAAAGGACGGGAATATCTTAGAGCTTATATACACATTGTATTGTATTGCATATTGTAGTGCATTAGCTTTCTCTCTTGTGTTATGTTGGCCTGTCTGAAGTTTGAACTGACTTGGCCGGCCTCTCCTTTTGCCAAGCTCTTGCTGGCTCTTCGCCGAAGTTATATACAGTTGCTGTGCTTAGTTAGGAGAGAGAGACTCTTTTTGACGCCTCCAGCATATCCACGCTAAGTTACACACACAGTTCACTTCGGTTCAGCCCAAGCACATTTTCCAATTCCAAGTGATTCACTGCTCCCACACACATACACTACCACCACCAATCCTCTTTTTAATGTTACACAACTATAAGTAACTAACTAAATAACTAAACTGAACGAAACCTTTTTGGAGTACAGAGAGAGAGAAGGTAATGTATCTACATCTGTACTAGTATGAACTATGGCTGCAGTAGTAGTGCAAGGACTACTGGAGAGAGTATATACAAAGCATGTAGAAAGATTATAGGGAGTAGGTGCATCACATAAGGGAGAGAGAAGTGTTCATATAATATCTGTTGTAGCATGCCAACTTATTTTAGTTTTAGTTGTGTAATGTGTCTAAGTAAATGGATGAGAAATGCTCTTGTAGTGAAATACGCCTGAGATATTATTACTTACTTTACTTGCAGTGCGAGTAGACAATACACACAGAGACTGCAAGCACACAACGCTACATTACATTCTTGTATTGTTCCTCATAGCAAAAGAGCATCGGTCTTGCTCAGCGCTTTGGCCACTTCAACTTTCTATCTGGAACAAAACTACTGAACTTCTCTCTGACTTTATCTCAGCTCGATCTCTATATCATTCAAGTACTCACAGAACACCAAAGCCAACCATACTAAGACAAGTCAACTGAAACAATTCAAGTCCAATTCGCAGAAAGAGAAAACTACATCACAGCAACAACCCACAGCACTCTGTCTATAGGCAGACTCATACTCCCATTATAAAACAGTTTACTTTGTACATACAGACTAATAACAAAGCACTGAATCCTTTATCTCTTCCCTTTGTGTCCTATTCAAATGCCTCAGACATGACAAGAACCATCAATGAAATTGTAAATATAGAATACCTATAAATTCTCAATAAAAATTAACAACCATGAAAACCCCGACGAGCCGATCACGAAAAAAACTGCAAACTTTTCACGTTCCTGGAAAGGAGACAGGGAATTTCCAGAAATTTACCATTACAAGTAACGACTAACGATTCTGAGAAAAAAGAAACTGTCCCTGGAACATGTCTCAGGCTTGCAGAGCCGGGGTGGCTTACGTGAGTCAATCAATGTAATATAAACGTATAGACTGCGGAATAAATATGAATTGTGAAGCTTGTGACGTGAAGCCTGTCAGTTCAATTTATAAGTACAATAATGGCTTATTATGGCAAATACTTGGAAAAGAGAATGGGGCTGCCAAGGACTTTGTCTATGGAGAAGGATTCGTTACATTCTGATCTCTCTGTATAATTAAATAGTACATTGTGTATGTACATAGAATGTATATAGAGACATGCAAGTAGTTAGCCACGAAGTTTAGATAGAGAGTAGTACGAGTATCCGGGAAGGAAAGGATGAGGTAACAAGATATGCAAATGAAAGCCGTCTAATTAGCGATGGTGAGAGTGAAACTGAGACTGTAGTCTGTTTCGGAAATACAAAATAGGAGGCTTACTACGTACATGCTGCGTATCGAGATATTTTAGATAGTGTGTACACGGAGTTATTGTATTATCTGTGGTTGTTGCGGCTGTATGGTTATTGTGCATGTGCTGATCTGGTGGAGAAGTCCTTCTCAGTCAGTCCAATCTGAAAGAGAGACAAGTAAGTGAAGTAAAAGGAAGGACAAGGCAGAGAAAATAAAGCCGCTGGCCAAGAGAGCTTGTTGGTGGCTTGACTCACAGACTGCTTGTTATTCAAAGGAGATGAGGTAATGGATATTCACAGAACTGCTGAGGATTTCCTAGCAGATAACGACACAGTCACACATTGGTCGCAACCGATCCGACACCAACTTGCTAATGAACATAAAAGACCACCTCTCTATTACAACTACACAGCTCTACACCCAAAACTCCGATATAAGAATACCCTCCTCCAAATCCCACAACTTCCTTTATGTGCCACACAGCGACTGATACACAGCCACATCCAACTACACGTCTCTTCACGTGATAACGACTGGATTAGTTGTGCCACTTCTCAGCTCTCTTCTTCTTCTTCAACAGACATTTCCAAAACTGCAAAACTGACTTAAGGCTATCTTAGCCTTATCAGTAGGCAAATCTTCAGTGAACTAATCCTACAAACTCTGACACTTTTTAACTAGTAGTTGCCTATGCCAGCAGTGGAAAATTAAAACGCATTTGCAATTCATCATGCTGCAATAATTACTAAAAATTGCTAAAATATATTATGTATTCAAATTTTATGAGCTTCAAATATTTTTCAATTCCACATCTTTCTATGCTCTATATGGAGTATATTGAATGTAGCATACGATGAATGCCGAGTGTGCATAAGTAGACGTGGAAAGGAAGTTGTTGTTGTTGCAACTCCTTTTTGCATTCTACATTAAAATGTAATGTCCGAGTAAATATAAATACATCGCCTTGTCGCCACAGATCATGTGTATAATAATGTGTAACCCCACAAAATTATCGCACCAGAAAAAATTGGCTACCAAACGAAAACCTGGTGGTAAGTTGGCTTCAATCGCTATTTACTCTTTACTATTTTTGCAAAAATCCTCAAGAAAGTCAATTCTGAACGAATTGTGAACAAAATATTGTTATATGAAGTTACAAATTATATTGTACCGTTCGTATAATTTTGAACGTTCAGAGCTGCTTGAAGATTTAACAAGGAAAAGTTGAAGCGGACTTAAATTGACAAGATGTCGTTGTGCAAAGTGCAATCCTATTCTTGGCCTATGATCATTCGTGAGAAGAGCGTATGTGTCGTAGAAATCTATTTGAAAAGAAGCTTAGGTATATTTATACCTTAAGCGTAAGACAATGAATAAAAGGATGTTATTTCCTGAAACATTCTCTGTGTGCTTGCATCTTTTATTTGCTATTATAAAATGATGGCTGTTGAAGAGGATTACTCAGCAAGTGATATCAAACTAGACTTGAGCTTCTTCCTTTTATAAGTTCTGTCAGTATTGCATCGTATACTTCTCTATAATAATAACTCTGCATATAGATAGACAGTTCTTACATATACAAGCAACTCTTCTGTTGATAAGGCTCTCTTTTAAAACTCACATTGCATATGAGAGACGCGTTGAGAGAGGATCAGAATGCCATGGTGAGTTGAGTGAGTTCAATGATACGACCACACAAACGATGGAAAATGCATAGAAAGTGAAAAGAATTCAAAGTCAACGTAACTCAACTTGAGAGTATTACACAAACCTATAACTACCTTTCCCTTACTATAAAAGTAGCAAGTTTCTTCAAGTCCCACACACACAGACACACACAGGAATAGGGCAATGGTAGAGTGAGTGGATGTACATTGATAGGTAAAAATAAAAGTGTTTGATAGTGACGTAGGAAGTGAAGTAGTGGATAACATTTTCCTTTTCTTGAGTTTAGTGCTACACGCTCGTCTCAACTTAAGTTAAGTCTCCAATTGAACGGCTATTTTGCTAACCTATCGATTCCGCTCCCTCAACTCCATCTGCATAACTGCCACCTTCATCTATCCTGTCAATTCCAACAGTCGTCCCATCCCAAACCAACTCTCCTCAATTCTACAACTACTCCTACATACTCCAACACTCCTACTACTTATACCACCATTCCCTCCGAGTACTCCTTAACGTAGTCCGTGCTAAACTGAGCTGAAGAGAAGTCAATGTCATAGAGCAAACCAAACAAACTTCTCCTTCCGAGTACCTTCTATACTCTTTCTTGGAGCCTTGTCATTTCGTACACACATACTACACACAACTTTCACATTCATAGCTACATTCACAGATCCACTCGTCGGGTTTTGTCTTTTATATCTGCCTTCTTCCTCTTCCAGTTATTTGAAGTTGATCCCTCTCCTTGCAAAGTCCAAATGTTTTCTTGTTCAGCACAGACGATGGAATCCTCACGCAGCGAGAGGCATATCTCTTCTCTTATCTCTTCCAGTGCGTACAAAACCCACCTCTCCGTTTTATATTTTATATCCACGCTCTATATTTACCAGGAGATTTAACAACCCCGAAATAGCTTTCTTCTTTAACAAGTATAACTTAATGTACCTATGTTATGTACGTACTTTACTACAATGCTATATGAACTGGAGTTCTATTACACACATTCGTAAATATATATTTATATAATCGTATTTGTATGGGAAAGAATGACTAGGTATGTAAATGGGTTGGGATGGCTATGGCTATGACCCTGTGACAATATAAGACTGTGGGACTGAAGGAAGAGGAGACGAAAAGGAAAACAGAGAAAGATAGACAGACGAGACACAGAACCTTTTCATTCTATCATCCTCACCAAAAGCCAAGCCAAGCTCACAACTACAATCAGCTTACACACTTCCCTCTTTTATCTGCTTTCTCTCTCACAGAGTCTCACTCTCCGGGTACTGCTGTCTTTCTCCCGGGTAGTTTCTCAAATGCTTTGTCCCACAACCCTTTCCTTTCCAGCACAATTTCCCTCATATGCATTCAACCTACCAAGTTCCCACTTTCACTTTCCTTTTCCAACTCACAGTCTCCATTCTCGTATACTCTTTTGATATATGATAGCGATCCATGGTCTCACTCCCGCCTCTATGTCCTCCGCTCTGTTTTCATGTATTGTACTATACTATCAGTGTATTATGTCTCTGTTTATGTCTACCGTATTAAACGTGCATTCTAAACTATACTGGTGGTGTGTCTATACGAGAATGTTGTATTTGTTCTGACTATTGCATTATATGATTCACTTCAACTGAACAAACACATCCTGTCAAATGTAAATTACAATTTATTCATTCCGTCTGCCCTGAAGGTGGCCAGGTAAAGATAATCAACAATTGTTTGCTTGTTTTCCTCACATTCGTATTCACTCTCATCACTTTCCCCTCTATACTAGAACAAGTCCTTCCACATATAAATTATACATATTACAAACGTATAAACGTGTTGAGTCTTACATACGGAAACAGCATGCAAGGTTCGGCAGACGTGGTACAATTTGTGCATCAACTTTTGCCTAAACTATTTCAAGGCAGTAGTACTATACGCGTTGTTTCGGGTGATAGTGAAATCGAAGCGACTAAAAAGTAATAGGATGAGAATTGTATGTGTGGTAGACGCGAGGTAAAGGGCTGGTGGTGTTGCTGCGTAGGATGATTTTATATGCGGTTAAGGTTGTATGTATGTATGAATGAGTTTGTTTAGCTGGCGGAGATACTATGTGAGTATTTACGTTGTTTATCTGACTGTGTGAGAGAGTTGAGTGTTGCTTTGTTGAAAAGAAGTCGAGGAAAATGGCCATAAATAGAAAGCAGTCATAGAAAATTACAGTGGAATTAAATTCGGGTCGTACACAAGTCTCAATGCTACCTTTATAGTGTTGTTTCATGAATTATTCCTTTTATTGGTCTTGGTCTTACACTAACTACACGCTTCATTCTAATCTGCTCGGGACTTTCTCAATGTACTTACACGGACATTCTGCACTACGACGACTATCTAGGACGACGTTGTGGTGGGGAAGGTGTGTGGTGTGGTCGGATATCGTATGTTGTTATAGGAATTGTCTGGATTGGTTTACATGCGTTACACAGAGAACGAGTTGAGTTAAGTTGACTTGTCGTAAAAGCTTATTTCTCTTCACGTATTCATAACACAGAAGACTCGGGTGGTGGTGGTGGAATGGAAGTTGTGGCTGTAGTGCAGAGACTGAAGAAGTGAGAGCGTACAAGTTAAGTACTCCATCGTATCGTATGAAATGAGGTTTTTAGGAGCAAGTACTCGTAGTGCGAGTGTTGTAGTCTGTGGTAGTGGCCGTGTTTCGTATAATGTGCTTTAGCAGCTTAGAATGTAGTCTCGTTTTGATTCCTTAGCACAATATGATTTCTGAAAATTGCAAAATCGCGTGCTTGTCTCCTTAAATTGTCAACGGCTTTTACATTATTTATTGCTACATTTCCACAATTCATAGGAATTTTATTTTCGTGTTCAAGACACTCCATTCACTCTTCCGGGTGAGGTTTCAGACACAGAAAGACATTAAGTATGTAAGTTAGTAAGTGCACTTATGTCTTTGTCTTGTATGGGATGAGCATTAATATAGCTTTCGGAAAAGGCTAATATACTCCCAGTCACTTCATCAATCCTCCACTGCTCCCACAATCCTCCTCCGTGTCGTGTCTCCAACGTCTAACCACAATTTTTATAGCTTTCACCTTCCTATTATATTATCATCTCTGCAAATAAATCTTTAAACTTCCACACTACTTCTCGCGTACTTTACACTAATACACTATTGTGTATTCATCTTTCATGCTTTTTCTGGAACAGCTTCAACATTTCATCCTCCAGCCTCTAATGCAACTATAAGAAACGGGATCTCTCAACAACGGGGAAAACTCATTTTATTTCCAGCTTTTCCCTTAACATCGTGCTAATTATGTCCACGTGTAGCAACCAATACACCACTCGGCCTACATACATTGAAAGCTGAGTAGCACTTATATACTGCAGCTTTCTCGCTTTAATCACATTTCAGGTAGGTACTACTAAAGTATATGTGTAATGTAATATGCATTTCATTATAGCACTAACGTTAATCTCCGCATCGGATTTCTGTAATGCTGGAATTTTTATTTTACTCCCTAATTAGGTTCTTAAATTACGAATGGCGATGTATGAGCAGTCAACGAAGAGAGAAAATTGCCAATTTGGGTCAAGTGCCAAAGCTACACCAACCAGCAATTATGACAACATGCTTTACGAGTTCTGTACCTTAGTAAGTAGATAATACATTATCAAAGGCTTCCAATCTCATGATGTAGGTTTCAACTAATTCCTTTGCATTTCATACGAAATTCTTCAAGTACTGCTAGAAACTCTCGTTTGCAATTTATAATGCAATTTGTAGGTATGCGGAAGAATTAAAACAGCACTTGGCACTTTGACTTGCACTCTTGCATACAATTAATGGCAAACCTATACCTTTGCTCTGAAATGAACAAAAGCTACTTACCCTATAAATATATCTATTGAATAATTGTATAGCTATAAACGGTCAAATCTATATAAGTACGTATAGTATATATATGTGTAATGTATATGTAATGTGATACAGTCGGATTTTCAAATCACATTAACACTCAAAGTTAATTGCTTGTAAAAAGAAGTAGATTGTAAACAAAACTTTCAATGGGTAGATATTCGTTTGATAGATATAGGCTACGGCTCTACACCTTTGCTTGTAATGCCATGGCCTACAAAACAAGTGTATAGGTATATTATATGGTATTATAGATGCCAAAACCTGAATAAGTATATAATTATAGCTAATACCAGTTAAGTTTTGAATGGGAAAAGTCAAGTCCCTATATCTTGTTTCAATAAGAAGGGAAGAATCGAAGCAAATAAATCTTAACTTGCTTTCTGCAGTTAGCAAAGCGTGAAATGCAATTCAATGAAACAACTCTGCCAAATAAAATCAAATTACCTAAATACACTACTGACTCCTCTGAGTGTGTATGACCTAAAGGATTATACTAGTTTTAATTCCAACATTTCCTTACTACTAAATGCGAACTTGGTACTTACTCCTTAAAAGTATTTACTAAAGTAGTTTGGGCAGTACACGTTTAAACTGTACACTAATTTAGTTGATTACATTCCACTATGTTTAATGAGATCACACGAGAGAGTTTTTTCAACAAAAATGCAGAACTGACGAAGTAGCTAGTGAATATATGGACGAAAGTATATATAGAGAAAGTATAAAAGATATTTTGACATTTTGTACATAATGCCTATGGACATGGCTTTATTCTGAATTAGATAATGCAAGTGTGTAGCAGAAATGTGTAGTTGGTTTAGAGTTTACTTTTAGTTTGAGACACGTTAGACAGAAGTGAACTCAGGGTGGAAAAATGCGTCACAAATCATGAGGAAAGAAGAAACTGGTAGTAACTGCAAGTTGAAACTAAAGTTGCGAAAGAAAAACTAAAGTTGTAGGAGCGGAGAGAAAAGTAGGGGAAAGTTTCGAATATCTTTTCCTGCAGAATGAAAGTCTTTTAACGAAGATTATCGGGATGTAGGCAACACACAGCAACAAAACGAGCTAATAAGTATCCAGACATTTCACCTTTATTATACTAAGCTAAGCTACTAACCTCCTAGATAAGTAATTTTATTATTATTATTCGGGGCAGTTGTGGCCCAATTCGGGTTCTACGGGTTTTCTGTCACTTGTGTTGGAAACGCTGGCTTGTGGCTGCGAAAAGAAACTCCGGTGAAAGTTCTCGGTGCTAAATACAACCGCGCGATCTTCGAAGTTGATAATTTATCCCTACTCATTTCATGTCATTTTATTCTCTCATCCGATCTTGAAACGTGTTCGGTTGTTCATTTTTGATATTTAACTTCCTTGTTCATAAAATGTTATGTACTGAAAACACAGCATTTAATTTACTTCACAGTTTACATTTATTGTGCCATTTCCGCTTCCGGTGACAAACAATCTGATTATAGCAACATTTGCTTTGTGTCAATTGTCAGTGTCGAATTGTTTGGAACTACCAACTACTGGTAAATATGACAGACCCGGCACTTTCATTGAAATTGTGATTATGTTACTCGATAAATGATAATATTTATTGTTGATTGTGATCTGTTGTAAATAATCATTTAGTGCTGTTGACTGTGATAACATTAAGGTATAAACACTGTTAACCCTTAAAATATTTAATACTACTATAGTACTTTGTGCTATTTTAATATATGTATTTAATTTGATGTTGTCGTTTTTTTATTTCCTTGTCACCTGTAGATGTGGTCAGTATTAAAACCTAGGCACCTTATAATCGGCGGAGTTGCTGGGTACGGGGTTACAGAATGGTTCAGGGGAACATTAGATCCAAATTCCATCGGGATTGTCAGATTTGGGAGAGCGGCGCTTGCGGTAATTAATGTCATTTAAACTTACGATGCAGTTTCACTTAATTTTCGATAAAGCAATAACAATACATGGTAAATAATGAGCCACTTTTAATTTAGGGCGGCGCAATAGCTTACGATTATAAGACGAGTGTATACGGAGGAAAATTACCTTCGGATGAAGACGAAGTAAAACAATTATGGTCAGATGTGAGTAACATTCATCATTTAAGTTTTATTTATTTGGTTTTTTATGTAATAATACTGAATAATTGTATTTCTATTGTATTTCCAGGTTCACAAAAGATCTGCTGAAAGATTATTAGAATTATGTAAATCCAATAGGGGAGTATTCGTTAAAGTTGGTCAACATCTTGGTGCTTTAGACTATTTATTACCACCCGAATATATAAAAACCTTACGAATTCTGCACAATCAAGCACCGGTGTCGTCAATTAAGGATGTCTTTACTGTGATTAAAGAAGATTTAAAGCTAGATGTGCGTAAGAAGCAAAATTCAAATGATTTTCAACTAGTTTAATTTGTATTAACAAACTCATTCGAATTTACTGTTTTGTATATTTCAGAGCACAGAACTCTTTAAAGAGTTTGATACGGAGCCATTGGGGGCAGCATCCTTGGCTCAGGTCTATAAAGCAAAACTTCTAAATGGAGATGTGGTGGCTGTAAAAGTTCAACATCGAAATGTCAGAGGCCATTCGTACGTAGATATTGCAACGATGGAAATTCTGGTTCGATTAGCAGCATGGGCCTTTCCAGACTTTAAATTATTATGGCTTGCCGAAGAAACTAAGAAAAATTTGCCTTTGGAATTAGATTTTCTGCACGAAGGAAAAAATGCAGATAAAGTGGCGTCTCTATTTACTAAGTGCGATTGGTTAATAGTAAGTAAAATTTGACTTACATTCTTAATATTATTATTGTTTTTTTTTGTTGACTTAGTTTGATTAATATTATTTAGGTTCCCAAAATTTATTGGAATTTGAGCTCTCAAAGAGTTTTAGTTATGGACTACTGTGAAGGTGGCCAAGTAAATGATTTGGATTATATCACAGCAAATAATATTTCAGGACATGAAGTTGCGTCAAAATTAGGTCAGCTCTATTCTGAAATGATATTTATACATGGATTCGTGCACTGCGATCCTCATCCAGGAAATATACTTGTCAGAAATAACCCAAAGAAGAAATCTCTAGAAGTCTGCTTATTAGATCATGGCCTTTACACTGTAAGTATTGAAACTTAATCTTACAAATCTTTCCATTAATAATATAGGTAATAATAAATTAACTGAACCAATTTCTGCACATGAATTTGTAATGTTAATCATTATGCTTTTTAGACCCTGTCACCGGAGTTTCGTTACAATTATTCAAAATTTTGGCTTAGCATTATACATTCAGATGTAGAAGGCATTGCGACATATGGGAAGGAGCTTGGAGTGGGTGATTTGTATCATTTATTTGCCTGCATGGTCACAGCTCGCTCATGGGAGTCCATTACTAGCACCGAGGGAATAACTAAACAATCTGTATCTGAGGAAGAGGTTTGTTTAATAGCATGTCAATATTGTTACGACAGCTTAAGTCAATGTTCAATGAAATTAAAGTTACATTTATTATTTTATTTGTCATGTAGCAAGAAAAAATCCGAAAAAACATTGGGAACTATCTTCCTCAAATATCCGAAATATTGGAAAGAGTACCTCGACCTATGATACTAATATTCAAAACTAACGATTTGCTTCGTGGTGTAGAATTTGCTCTCAAAACACAGAAAACGTAAGTTTTTTTTGCAAATAGTGAAAATGAACCGCAATATTTTTGTTTTTGTATGTACTTGTGCGCAATTACGTAATGATGATGTTTTAATAATCTCTTATTTGGCTACGTAGAATGAAGTCTTTTACAACGATGTCCAAATATTGCATCCGAGCCGTTTTCGCAGAAAATTTACGAAAATGCACGTCTTCCTTCTGTACCTTCAAGAATATTGTACGCCAACAATTGTCCTTGGCTCAAGTGTACATTTACGAAATTTATGTAATGGTAATGTCTCTGTTCACTTTACCAAGTTTTCTAAAGTTATGATGAGTGAGAGATTAGAGAGATTCATATTTGCAATACCAAGTTGCGGACGCCAGACCAACATAAAACATTTACCGGTAATAGTCAGCTACTTAATGTTTAATTTACTGACAATCGCAGATATGTAAGGATTTAATATTACTATTAGAATTGACAACACTGACAAATTCAGAGATATAGAGATATTTATAAACAACAAAATTTTGTACACCAATACTTTAACCATCAGTCAGTTTATTAAAAATGTGCCTCGTTCAATACTTGTTCAATGTGTACATGTAAATTGATAGGTTACATAAAGAGCTGAAGCTTTTCAATTTTGTTTACAAAGGAAGGTGCTATAAGTATATTTTCTTGATATTCAAGTAGATAATAAGGTTGATAAAATTGTTAGTTTTTAGTACATATATTTTCAATACATACAATGTGTAATGTCATATAAGTTATCGAAATGTGTGTTTAGTTTCTGTTAAAATTAATAACCGCTGTTGCGTAAATGACATCTCCGTTTCTTTTATTGTAGTTCAGTCATTAACTTATTCTGCACCTGCAAGGAGTAGACTTTCCAAAGATTGCTGGTCCTATATACATTAATGACAACTGTTAATTTCTCGATTTCCGAACAATGCCAATGATTTCCCATCTCAACCAAATTACTAACTAATCTTATAAGCAGATAGGTATTAATGCATCGAAAAATAAGTTATGGTTTTAGAGTCACGGATAGTGTGGAAAGCGTAAAATGTACAACCCAATCCAATTACTTCAATTTAGTATTGCTGATTAATATGTCTACATTCTACTGATAGGGCAATAGTTATTCATTCATTGCTGTAATTGTATCCTTACGTGATCAATAGTTCAAGTCGTGGCTCTTCGATGCAAATGCAAATGTAGAAAATGTTATTTATGCCTATGTGACATTTAGAAGTAGAAGATGGAAGCATTGATTATAGAAGAGAGTGAAGAGACAGAACAGAGAGTGAGAAAGTTTGTAGAGAGAAAATAGAGACCATCAATTCAATCAATTGCAAATTAAACACATACAACGATTAAAAGTATTTTAATGTATAAAGATTTACCGCCCAGTGAGAATCCTTCCAAGATGGGAAGAGCACTTTGAAAGAGTCCGTCTCTTCACCTTGTTTTACAACAATTGAAATGGACACAGCATTTCCTCCAGATTTTTCATGAGATGATTTAATGTAATCCTAACGAAACCAAACATCATTACATTACATGTCCAGAAGAATGTCCACAAGTGCAAGTTTAATCATTCGAAAATGTTTCGAAGTGCATTCGCTCTCCACTATGTTCTACTTACATCAGCCATGGTCATACTGTTTTTCTTTTCGTCTGGCGAAGCACCTTTTCCGATCCAAATGAAGATTTCGTCATCTCCAGTGTCAAGTACCATCACATCGTCTTCATTCAAGTCCTTCGGTTTAAGTGAACAAGTTTATTATGTAAAACGTTACCAATGTCAATTAATTTAATCCTCTTAATTAGAAAGATAACGAACCTCTTGAGTGAAATTGTGAACTTCATCAACATCCAGTTTAGTTGATGGTGGAGTAATACTGCAGTGGAACAATCGTGCAGCCAGAGAAGGTGCGTCATCAACGCTTGTATCTCTTGTGTATTCAGTTTTTCCTCCTAAGAGTGCCCAAAATTCATCAGGTTCGGATCCTTCGGAAATTTCAGTTCCTGATCGCTCAGGAGAAACCAGTTTAACAACGTTGGCACCCATCGCTTTCTCGTCGGCCGAAGCACTCTAATCAACATCAATCAGATGCCTTAATTAACATTGTCTAGTCGAAAGAAATTGAATCATTTGAGTTTTAAAATTGGTTTATACTTTTCCGATCCAAATGTAAGTAGTGGAGGGGGCATCCAAAACAAAGACATCGTCAGTATCCAACGAAGCTGCAACAGCTTCAACTTCAACAGCTCTTGTGTCCTCGTCGCAAGTGCCCTTAACGTGGAAAAGCTTTGGCTTGTTGGGATCGTAGGTGTCGTGTTCTCTGACGTTACGGAAGCCACTTGCATGACCTCCCAAGAAAACAATCATGCGACCCTTAAAAATTCTCAAGAAATGAGCAGGTTCACGCCCTTGAAGAACTCGAACTTGTACAGCTTTTCCATGCAAAGCATCGTCAAGTCGAACAGCATGAAGTGCTGCTGCTGTTTTCTCATCCTGAGAACTGTCCTTTCCCTAAAAACGGGTTTTCAAAATTCAGCTCAATTGAATAGTTCGATCATAATAAAAAAATCAAATATTTATTCCGTATTCCTGAAAACATACCTGCCAGAAGTAGATGATATATTGCTGGCGACCCTTTTCTTCATATGTGTATTGCAAAACATATGAATCTCCACCGAAAAACATTCCATGAGTTTCAGGATTAACTGGAGCAAGCTCAAAGTTTTCAACTCGGAATAATTCCGTTTTACCGGTTCCATTGTCGGGACAAAATCCAAGAGCCTGGATACAATTATTTTTGTAATTCACCCAATAAGATGTAGAATATTATGTACTCAGATAAAGGTAGAAATATCAAAGTTTGAACTTACTCGTCCCAAGTTCTTCAACAACTTCGCCATTTCCGCTTTGGACATTCCCGATTTTTGGATTTTGGGTGCCACAAAAGAGTTGCTGGCTACAAATGTTATAAAATAAAGGAGTCATCAATATTCCTGTGTTATAGGCATCACTTGCCCATGTAAAAAACACGAACTGTAATCTGACAATATCAAAAAATCGCTCACCAGCAATCTTTTCCATTGTGTAGACTCTTCCGAATACTGGTGTGGCATCGTCAGCTTCTTTCCACACTTGGAAGTATTGTTTAAATGCCGACGGTTCTCCTCCATCCACAACCCGTTGAATCTAGATAGTACAATTATAATTTTGTATCTTAAAATCTCAGGTGTTTAATCAAATGGAAGGCAACGATAGGATTAATAGGAACAAACTCTTGTCCATTGGGGATATCCATTCTGCTGTAAAAAGTTCTCTGCAGTTTTCATAGCTGAAAGTTTTTCATCTTTGGAGCATTTCTTTCCAATCCAAGCGTATATTCCTGATTTCCCAGCATCCAAGATAAAACAGTCCTGCATTTAGTCATTTCAAAATGTCATTCAATACGTTCAAATTAAACTTTGGATTCCATTACACGACATAGCAGCAACAATGACGGACATATGATAGATATGGACAAAGTAGTACCACAGACACAATACAATTCGCACACACAGAGTACTACACAATATAATCATGCATTAACAACACTTTTACACACAACCAAACTACATTTTACTTTAAGATGACTGTCCCTTTATAAAAACAGAAAATAAAAACTCCTCAGTCCTACCTGTCCTGTTGCGTCCTGTACGAGGTGTATCCGGGGTAAATCACACCATGCAAACGCAAAATCACAATTAAAAACAATGTACAATTGCGTGGGTGTGCAAACCAAATTCTAAACTATTTTTGTGCCGTGAATACAAATATATTATACAAAATGCTCCTGTGTGAGCATCATTTCTTAAAATCTGTCTCTTTAGACATTAATTACAACTTTCTCAATCGACTGCTTTCACTATGTAACAAAAAATCCACTAAAACTTTTTCTCTAATATTCTCAGCAGAAGCAAAAGGAAAATCATATGGTTAAAGCAAGTTTCATCAATTCCAATTGATATTGAAAATAAAATAAATATAACGTTTTCAGGTAAAAAGTTGAAATGAAAGAGCACCTGAGACAGCAGCATTTCTCTATTCAGGGGTTTAACACCGACTTTATCCACCTTTACGCTTCCACTGTCGTCACTCACACGGAACAATGTAACTACAGACTGAAATCGAGAACAAAAACAAAATTTACCAATACATAATATAACAACAAGTGTATTCACTCTATACTCTAATAATTTTCGCTTGAAACTGTTTCTTATTAACCTCGACTTGTTTTTCAAATGCAACATCATCGTCCTCTTTAGGAGGATCGGCCATTTCGGCTCTGGAACCTCCACCCAAAGCAGTAAAATATTCAGCCACTTCATCTTCGGGGCTACTCGGCTCTAAACAAATTTCAAAGCAAAATTAACTTTGGTATTTACAGTCTCCAGTTAGTTATTAGCACAAATTGTCATGCATTTTCCTACAATAACGTTGCAATGAGTGAAAATGATTTTTTTCTGTTCTTGTTGCGAAAAGTTTTGTTCGTCTATTTTTGCAATTTCAATCTGTAAAATATTGTATAAGAAATAAGTTGTGTACCGATCATATGAATTTTAAGGCGTCCACCATGATCTTGGTCCCTAATTTGGTTAGCAGCTTGGATAGCTTTGAGGCGTTCCGTTCGTTTGCTATATCGGCCAACATAAACATAAATTTTCTTTGGTGTGTCAAGAATAAAACAATCTCCTTTGTTCATCGACCGCACGGAGACTTCAACCTGAAAACATTCAAAATTACTCCGTAGGTATTTAGGCATTGACGACGACTGAATCAGAATTAGCGGAGTTGTTTCTTGCATGGTTTGAGTGAGGTTTATTGGCAATGGATCAAAAGTTGCTGTCATGTCACTGACACATAAACAAGGGACAACTTTGTTATGCTTCGGCTTCTCGCATGAAATGCCTTTTTTAATGATGACGTGCAATTGGCTTTACTTACCTCACGAACGCGAACGTTTCGTTTTCCTTTGACTTGAAATAGACGTGGAGGAGCACTTTCGGGGTCATAGTGCTTAAAGCCGCTCTTCACACCTCCAGGCTCATAACGAATACCTTTTCAATCGCCAAACAAATGACAACTCAGTTTATCTTTCATTTTCATCCAAGTGCATAAAAATCTCAGCCGTTAACATTAAATATTTTATAATGGTTTGTTCATTTAATGCTTCATGTCCAATGTCGCTATTTAAAACTCGTAATTGCTCCAATAAAAATATCTGCTACTCACCGCCTTTGAAATAAGAGAGGAATTGAGGAGATTCGTATTCTTGAGTCTCACGATGCTGGATGGGAGCCCCTCCTAACAAATCGTCCAACTCCACAGCCTTTATGGCAGCTGTTCCCTTCTCGTCCTAAGTTAACAAATACCCGAAAAATTATTCTGTTGTTTCTTTACTTTCTTAGTTTAGTCTGCTCATACATTTACATTTCCTTCTGTTTTCTTTTCATATATCCGCTTGAATTGACGTATACAGCACGGAAATCTGTCTTACTTACTTTCTTAGGTTAAATGCAGTTTTAGATAATATTATGTATGTCTCACTCACTCAATCTTATTCGTGTTTGAGTGAGGAAGTTATACATTATGACTTTTATAGTTAGATCTTTAGTTCCCCCTTCTCTTCATTCACTCTCCCTCGTATTCTATTTTTACCTGAGATGTGTCCTTTCCCAGCCAGAAATGAATATCCCACTCCAAAGCTCCGCTACTGGTTTGCCTCGTCTATAAGGAAATACAAACAGACATAAATTGCCTACACTTCAGTTAACGACTTTCAGTTTTAATGTCAGTCAAGCACAGCACAGACTTCCAGCTGCAGACATAATATACTTTTATCCTTACCTATAATTATTAGTACTTTTGTATATATAGGTAACGATAATGCATCCCGGGAGTATTGGTATTAGGTTTTAGTATTTGTGCGGAAAGATAGTTAAAACATCTTCGCAAGTAATAATATCACCCCAAGGGTCAGAAGAGCATTCTATGCTAAAAATAATGTGAAAGGAAGAACAAAACTTACGTTGAGCATGATGTAGGAATCCCCCATGTGAAACTTGCCATACTCGTTTACAGGAAGACGCACAGGAGCAAAACTCTAAGAAAAACAAGAAGGAATGCGTAAAATGATTATTTACACGCCTTGTTCTGGTAACGCACTGACAATAAGTCGAATCGTTAAAAACGGTCTGTCATTGTAGTTAACAAATTAAACAGTTTCTCTATACTCCTATAGGTAAATGACTTTTCGAAGGAGAATGCAGGGTGATGTCATTGTCAATGATACGGGACGTACATTATCTACCTATTTGTGTCACTCTTGTTAGTCTTGATTTTGCATAACATTTATTTTCTGCAAATTAGAACAAAGCTTTTCTTTAATTGCCAATTTCTTGCAAAGAGATCTGAAGGAAGGGGCATGTGGAGAAAGTTGCAATTTAATTTCTTAACGTGAAACGAACGTATACAGAAGAGTACTCTAAATTCCAAATTAAGATTAGAGTGAAATGACGAAGATAGTTTTAACTCGGGAGAATTTGTCAGTTTATACAAAGGGCACATGCTACTAGTGGATTTTGCAGCGTTGTTCTTTTCATTTAATTTAGTTTAGTTCAATCGTTAGTTAATGGGTTCTGGTTGCGTGCTTAGCATCTTCATTAAAGTTCCTAGAATAGAATCCATAAAATTGCGATGGGATTCGCACAGCCAAATACAACTGAGAGTCAATTTCTTTTCCTATATAAAATTACGATCTGCTTGCTTGATGAGAACACATTCGTTTCAGTCAGAGTCAGAATTGTAAACTCCTATGTGTATATCACATATACAATATACATACCTTCAGCTTTAGTGTATTACACTCTGTGTGTTGTCTGTAATAATCAGAGATGATTTGAAGATATACTGCAGAGGAACAGCTTGCCTAAGGAAATCTCAAGTATTTATAGAAGTGGAGCCCAACCGTTTGTGAGATTAGTCATTCTGGAACTGGAATATACTAATCCTCACTAACCGAATCAGCGAGACTTCTCGGAATTCTGATAATGTAACGGGATTTGTGTAATGCGACGGATAAGCATCGTCAAGATGAGTCTCAATCACAAATAGATAACCATCTCCTTCCACTTACCTTATTCCCACTTGCCCAATCCAATTTCCCACATCCATCAAAATCCTACTACCGTCTTTCTCTCTCTGCTAAACCGAATTTCAGAGTCTTTCTAATAAGCCAGCATGCTTTTCCAGGGTAATCATCACACATAATCTGTCATGTCTATTTATGCCGGAAACATCGCTTATATAGCTTGACTGAGTGCACCATTGGACAAATGCAAGCAATAAATCACACTTACTTCCCCATGACACTGCGCATTTTACCCATCATGACTCTCAGGAATTTACACTCTACTACTTACACACAGAATCAAGTAATGAACATAGCAAGCAATTCTTCTACACCGACACAGGCAAACTAAAGTTACAAAATGAATATCCGTGTATGACGGTGTGAATGGCAAATGGTGTGTGTATAGTGTAATAAGTTCACACTTGCGACTTGCACTTATAATATGAGTAAATGCACATAATGTATGGACTGCATATGTACAAATGAAAATAGACACCAACATAAGACACAGTCAATGAGACAGTTAAAACTTTTACTTTGTTCGAATGATTCAGTTGGGTTCACGAATTGTTTTGTAAATAAAAGAAAATGAATGAGTGTAGGAAATCTCACTTAGCCCCTACATGCTTAGTGTTAAGTGTTGTGTAAGTTGTGTTTCTTGTTATTGTAAAAAATATCGCATAATATTTTACTAGGGTTAGTTTAAAGTTTATATGCAGTTTGGTTTATGAGACAGCATAGCGGTAGACTGGTTGTTGGTATATGGAGTGAAAGTAAAAGTCTCTATAATTTTGACAGCCTTTGGATACAGCACATTTAAATAATTGGACATCTTTGTCATGTTTTTCCTTTCATCTGCCATTTATTTTACAACAGTCCCAAGTCGCTAACACTGAACAAACTATAGCTCCTCTCTATTATGTAGTATATTTTATGTTGCACATGACTTTCCACCATAATTTAATAATTTTTTAATTCAGGTTTCATGTATGTGTTGTGAGTTTAAAGACGTTTTTACTGTTAGCAGATGTCATTTTGTAAATAAACTTCAGCAGTTGGCTAAGCTGCCTTAATAAATTTTCCGAACTCAACTCAACACTCTTTATGTCAGGATTTATTGAAGAATCCGTGCATGTGCAGCAAAAGCCACAAGCAAGCCCCAGAATAATAAACAGATGAGTCTGATTGTAACGGGGTTATAAATAATCCTGCTCTATCAACGATAACACATCTCTATTGATAAGCAATAACTCCTCGAAATATGAACACCGCCATATACCTCCCTTTGTAAATCAGTATGCTATTACCATTCCCAATGACGAAACAAATTGTCGTTCTATACGGAAAATGATGTTTTTGTATAGATATAAACTATCAACTATACGTCTATACATGGTGAGACAACTCCTACTACAACCATATCATATTATGGCATAGTGTATTTAGGTAAATAGTATATATACCATATTTGGCAGTTTTACGTAATGGAATAGTATTTCGGCTGCTTAATTAATCTTATTAGTACCTGGACTTAAGTAGTAAAGGGTACGCCATGGAAGTCTGATTAGTATCATTTTGTCTAATTAAATCCCACGGACGGATGGTAGGTCTCTATTATGACATGGTTTATGTTTATGTTACAATACATGATACAGCAGTAGTTATATAGTAGTATGACTCATTGGTATAATTTATATAGCAAGGATCGTATCGCAAGATTCATTGGTATAATTTATATGGCAATGATCGTATCGACTGCAAACACTTCTATGTCATCTCTATCTCAATTAAAAACAAGTTATGATGTGGAATAGTACAAGTAGAAATTACAATAAATTATAAAGTAAATGAGACAACAAAAGGTTTGCATGGAGGAGGTGTGTCGTGTTGTGTTCAAAAATTAAAGCGTTAATTCTGTCGTTGTGGCTTGCAGTAAATAAAACTCCCATGGTTGTAACTATACTCTTATGCCTACACTGAACAGTTAGTAAAATTTAAAGGAGCAATGAAAAGCTGTAAGTATGAATAAAAGTTCCTGCTACAAGCTCACACATTACATGCACATTACAGTCTGTAACGGACTTATCGTACAACAGCGTCGGAAACTTAAACCATTTATATAGCATTCTGTAAGACACATTTCATTTCAGATATTAATATCGTCAGTAGAAGAGTAAAGTGAAGAGTTAGAAATGGACAACCTAGGCCTTCGGTACTCAAATGACAAAATGTCAATAAAATAACTTTAATTTCTAAACATTCATGATTTATAAAAATAGTTTCCTTTTGACATTTCTGTTCATGACATGACTAACCTTCGAAACGTACATTAAATATGCACAAGTACTAAAAATACTTTACATTTATAGTGTACTAGGTTGTACGTTCATCTAATATGTCATATTATATATGTAGACTAATGTCTTAATTATAATTATAGTGCACGCTTGCAAGTTTAAGATTATAAAATTCCATAAAAAAATTGTAGCTAGCGAGACGTTCTAATCTAAGAAGTGTTACCGGCTTCAACTTCATTGTATAGTATTATGCTTACTATCCGTTTTTCAGTATAGTTTGTGTCTATGTGCTATGTGCCTGTCGCAAACAAGAATATTTTATGAATCCATTTGTTGAAACAGTTATACCATACCTAACTGTATGTAAAGAATTCAAAAATTTAGGCATACCTCAATTCTCCAAATCTCGGAACCCGGCTTCTGCCCGGCTCCCTCAAAGGCTGGGTCCACCACAGTCATAGTTTTGATTATTTATACAAAACAGAATCACTTTCAATCTAATAAAAGTTTGATTGCAGTTAGCAGTAGTGCTCTTTAAATCTTTCCCAACTAAACGATTTTACTTTGAATATATTTCTCCGACAGTGACTACTGTTTGGGCAAAGGCTATATAGAGGACTTGTAAATCTGCCTTGTGAACTTGCCGGCACGAGAAACTGAAATGAAAGAAAAGTGTCTTGACGAGTGAAGAAAATGTAAACTAGACACAGAACTTGCCTTTATATTCCACACAGGCTGTGCAGAAGTTTGTATACACAACAGCAGGAATAAATTAGTAAGAAGAAGAAGGGAAGTGTAAAAGGAATGGTAAGGATGTGTACATGTAGATTGTGATGTGCCTTACCAATGGTTATGTCTCGCCTCCACAGTCCACAACCACACCACGGCTATAGCATGAACAGTTGATTCTGAGAATATGCTGTGCTAATCTATAACCACATCACCGGCTACACAGTACAAAACACATGGGTGTTAGTAGGTAATGAATACACAAAAATCCTAACTAGCTTTGTACACATATAGAAACATTTTTTGTCCACATCGGCTGAGATTGTATAGGGAAACTGTTCACAGGAACACACAGGAATAAGACAGTTCTGATTAGTCAGAGTTGCTTTATACGCGGCATTGTTTTTTATTAGTAGTCAGCGGATGCAGTAAATTCTCGATGTGCTTTCTGTCTTTTTGCTGCTATAATTCCCAGTCAGTCTAATCCGCTGTGTGGGAGGTTGCAAAAATGCATATCTATAGACTATATCTGTATCTCACTGGAATATGTAAAGCGATCGTCTGTATGTGAAGCTTCAGCTTGTAAGTGCTCTGTTTAGCGTAGTGGAGTAGGGAAGAAAGAGTACCAGTTCACTTACAACAGTGAAGGTCACGGTTACCATTTAACTATCTGCAGTAGGGATGCAAGCATTTATTTGCACTCCTTTGACATTGACATCTTAACATTGACTTTCTTTTACTCTATGTACACAATTACTTGCAATATCGTAATAAGCTACTTATGTAGGTATATGAATAAATAAGTCTGTACTTCCATATACCTATGTGAATTTACTAAAAATAAGAGTTCCTACATACGTAGTAGAAGGTCTGGTATTGTCCAGGTCAGATTCCTAAGTTTCCGTCTTTAAAGCAAGATGTATGAAGGGATATATACTACAAAATGAAAAAGTTAGGTATTTGCTTAAGGGGACATGAAAATCAATGGAATACGAAATGAAGGTAGAGGGTAACCGTACTGTAAAAAAGGCCTAGAATGCCTTATAAATTATTGAAGGGCTGAAGCAACAGTGTAATAATATTACTGCTGCTGGTCAGTTTTGCCAATGATCTTTGTAATTAAGTACGAGACCCACAAAAGTGTCTATGGTTTATTTACAGCCAGAAAAGATGCAATGATTACAAATGCAAACCCCAGCAAATCGTATCAAGCTTTATAAGAGTGTAATTTATAACACTTAAGATGTATTTGTAGTTTTATTTCATGGTCTCCTTCTAATCACTAGTAAACTTTCCAAAAAAGAACATTGTGTAGTGTTTCGTATTAAGCTATTTTTAGTTGCAAAATTTTATTAGTCAATTTGCTCGTAGTATGAATCAAAGGAAAATCCAGCGGATGTGTCAGGTAATGGTTACATGTCATGTATTTTGCGGTGCGGGACGAAAAGTGCGTTTCTCCGCTTCTGTGGTAGGATTAAACTTTAAATGTTTTTGCACAGCTCTACGCGTCTGTAATTCTTGGATAGAACTAAAAAACACTACATAAATGACACTTATAACCTTCGTATCGAACTCTGTATAATCAATCAACTTTCCCTCAACTCTTCAAATCGTCCTTTAGCCAAAATAATTATCGCAAGTAACAGTGCGAATAAAACAAGAATAATTTAGTTTCGACAGGATTGCATGATTTTAGCCGGTTTGGCAGGAGCATAGGATGAAAAAAGACCCATTGCCAAAAACAACTTCACAATAGTGAGAAGTGGGCATACTTATTGCAGAATGTCATTCGACGGTTCAATGTTGTCATCTATGAATCAACCCAACGTTTTCGGGGAAGTGTAATAATATTCTACGATACTGCGGTAAAACTATTGCTGTTAAACTGTTAACTAACAAATAAACGTTTGATAACGAATTCAGATAGTACGAAGGAAAATTCTGAAACAAGTATATACAGCATTTGCACCTAAATATGTTGAAAGTGTTGATAGTTAATGCCAAGTACATACTGTGGTGAGAATGCTGAGAATATTCATTCACAGGATTTTCCTACGTCCTACGCTAGCAAACAAATATGAAACACATGAATTAACGATTACCACAGCTATTTGTGAATGAGCATGCTAGACTAGAATTTAGATGGTTATGACATGACATGACATAAAACCAGTAAAGTTTATGTACTTGTACTGTACTCGTATTCATTAATGAATACGCTAAAATAATCTACTAAAATACATGTGCAACTGAAGGGTCTACCTATATAGAATGCCATGACATATAGGTTTCACAAATAACAAAAAAGTAATTAACATTAATTGAATTAAAATCATTTAATTTAAATTTTTTCCCATAGATTTTTAATATCAGTCAAATACAGTCATAGTCAATGTTGCGTTAAGTAGGGAAACTAATAAACATCGAATAAAAATATGAGGTGTAGCTGTCAAGTTTAAAACCTTCGCCCTCGTTTGTTACTTGATTTGTACGTAATGTAGAATACATAAAAGTGATTATGTACCGTGTCAGGGGTATAGTATACAGAGTTCATATTCTGACTAATATCAACAGGTTCTTACAATTACTTAAAACTTTTCAGTATTTGATTTACAATGTTACCAATACATAGAGTGCGTGGGTTTGATAGCACGATATTTATCCGTTTCTCCCGTTGACAAAATTTCCCTCACTAGGTCCAATAATTTAATTTTCCTGGAGAGCACTAAAAATCGGTTATCATCTTTTCCATAGCTCTTACTTTTTAAACCCAATTGACCTGCAACACTGTTAAATAAATGAATGAGTATTTTTATAGATTCAAGCTGTAATTGAACTTGCATTCTAAGAATTGTTTTTAATATTTCACCTATGAATGATTTTTCTCTCATCTGAGCTGAAATCCGATGAAAATGCCAATTCATCGAAGCCACTTTCGCTCATCTCCTTTGTCAAATAAGCCTTGACAGAATGTGCTGAAAAAGCAACGCCAGTCAATCCCATCATTGCTCTCCCAATACAATGAGAAACACTAAAAACATAAAAATATGAACTTAAATCCTGCCTAGAACGAAATTGAAATAGAATTGGAGGTTTTTACTGTAATTAGGGTGGTATAATATAATTATAATTACAGCAAGTTAAATAATATTGAAGCATTGAAGCATAAGAATCTCTTCTACGAATTGACTTTTTAAACAAATGATGAAATCATACTTGGCAATATCTTCTATTCCTTGATTATTTTTTCCAAGACCACCTCCACTCCATCCCATAAGACGCAGCAGTTTGTTTCCTATGTTGTCTTCTGCAATACGCTTTTCTTTGGCATTCGTTATTTCGTCCTTGCTAACTTGCCTTTCATGTTCCGCTATATGTTTCTTTACCTGTACAAAATAATATACAAAGTCATTTTGCTAAATGCAAAATTACAATGACAATTTACATAGTCATAGGCAGATTTATCTGTAGAATAACATGGTCTTTTAAATGACATTATTATATACCTGAATAGTGTAACAAACTTGGCGAAGCTTTTCAAGCGCGTTTTGTGCAGCTTGAGTTTTTGCTGCATCTCTACTAAAACCTTCTCCTTCTGCTGAAAATTGTCCGATTCGGAAAATGCATCTGCAAGGAACATTACTACACATTAAAAATGGCGTTAATACAACCTGTGCAAATATTTATGACATACATGTCAAAATTTAACTGCGGATGGGTGGTCGAATCTGCATACTCCGTAACACACTGTTTATGTGACATGCCACATGAACGAAAAAGGATTTCTACAGGGGACTTGTCTGTGTGGGGATGTTCGACTATGACTAGTCCTTTAACTGCCGCAAATTCCACATCTGTAAACGGTATGGACACTTTTGTGGTGCTCATAGTTGATATGACTTGCTCTAAGTTATTTTCTACGGGGAAATTAATATCTTGATCAGATGTAAAATCATGGGTTGTTGGATGATTAAGGATGCCATTAACAGAAGCAGATGGAAGCTCAGTACAGGATTCTCGTACGAAAACTTTATTGAAAGATTTGGGAACAATGTCTGCCGGTCGCTTTTGACCTGAACAAAAAATATAATTTACAAAATATGAAAAACTTCGTCAATGTATCATAGGGCCGATAATTTTGTTTTAAGTGCCTTTCGTCTTCCTCTCTGCAGCATCTGACGCTTTCACGAAAGTTCTTTGAATCCGATTCTTCTGCTTTTCTCTGTAACTTTCGACAATCCCTTGGGACAACTCTGAAACAAGTTCCATAGTCTCCATTGGATATCTATATGGACAGT